>JAHWFP010006596.1:65341-109769 GCA_023313725.1 Lithobius niger
TGTACGACAGCCACTGGTCCAAATGGTTTCATTGGTGTCACGCAAGGCAAATTAATCCAATCAACCCCTCTCAGCCCGAATTACTGAGGTTCTTCACCGACCTTTTCAACATCGACAAGCTTAAAGGCTCAACAATCCTAGTCTACCGCTCAGCTCTTAACTCCGTTTTCAAAGCAGCAGGCAAAACCAACCTTCTCGAAGACTACCATATCTCAGCACTCTTCCGCTCCTTCGAAAACGATCGCCCCACAACCAGAAGACTCATCTCTGATTGGGACTTATCAATCGTCCTACAATCATTAATGGAAGCCCTCTACGAACCAATGCAAGGCAGTTCCCTTCACCTCCTAACCAGGAAAACCGTCTTCCTCGTAACACTGCAGCAAGTGCCCGTTGTTCTGAAATCCAAACCCTATCAGCAGACCCAGCGTACTGCATTTTCGGCTCAAACGTTTCTTCAGTCACACTCCACCCTAGAGCAGGATTTCATGCCAAAACACAAAAACCATCCGAACACGGAAAACCAATCACTTTTCCGGCACTCTCCAATGTAACAGGAGACGAACCTGAAGTAGCAGGCCATTACTCTGCCCCATCCGCGCACTTCGCTTCTACCTCACCAGATCCCAACACGAGGACATCCATAGAGGCAGGAACCAACTATTCAGGAGAAACTTCAACTGCTATGATCTCGCGTTGGATAAACAAAACTATCGACATAGCCTACGACAAAGCCAATCTAAGCAGGGAAAGAGCAACAGTACACGAAGTTACGACAATTTCGACATCATGGGCACACCACTACACCATCCCAATTGATGAAATCCATCAAGCAGCTTCCTGGCGTCACTCAACGACATTCACCTCCCACTACCTGAGGAACATATCAAGAGAAGAAGAGGGACTACACCGGCTGGGACCAATCGTTGCAGCCAGAACTGTAGTCAACCCCCCTAAGCACATTCAGAACGAAGTAGAAGCAAGCCATCCCTAGAAGGAAGCAAGCCATCCATAGAAGGAAGCAAGCCACCCATAGAAGGAAGCAAGACCCTCAAACAACGGTCCTTTTCAGGGCTGCCAAACCCTACGAAAGAGATCCAACTTCCTGTTTCATCACCATGTTCTGAATAAAGTGCAAATTTTTCCTTTCAGCATGAAATTTTGGGGGAACGCCTGCTTGCATCCCAGGGCGTCCCGTTAGATCGGTGCCCGCCACCATGTCTGACGAGGTCAGCTGAAAATGCAAAATTATCAGGTTAATATGTTTTGGCAAACAAGAAAGAACATTTTGCCGGCCCTCGGCCCAGCCGGCTAAAAATGGTTTCTTTTTTGCCTAAAACGTACGTAACCAAGGACCCGCCCTACCTCCCCTCTCGAGTCACCTCCTGACAGATTAAGCGGAAAATAAATTCCGAAACGGGCCACGCTCCCGCTGATATAGAGGAGGACTGCGCCGCGCAGACACAGTGGGAACATGCAAGCAGGTGGCTATACGGAACCGAAAAACCTTCAGGGAGACATCACATTGGGGACAATGTAATTCAAAATTATCAGGTTAAGTATGCTTTAGGCAAAAAAGATACCATTTTTATCCGGCCGGGCCGAGGGCCGGCAAAATGTTCTTTTTATCCCCAGAATACTTACCCAATTAACAATCCCCGCTTTGTTTCGACCTGACCCATGTTATGACAAAGTTGATGATGGATGCTACGCGATCGTGCTGAGGTGCATTCGCACATAACGGCATTGGCTAGTGTATTGGGTGAAGAGGATTTTCGTCATTTGTCAAAATTTAACAGCTCTCTGACAATAATGCGAAGATTTAATAGGTATGTATTCTAGGGATAAAAACACATTTTCCATATTGGGTTGAGGAATGGAAAATAACTGTTTTTGCATCGTTCTGACAAAACTTTGTAAAGGAGAGATTATGTAGTTATTCCACTGTAGCCAACTCTTACTAAATGTGACCTATTCCAATTTTGCTTCATACAGCTTTAATGTCGTCTTGTCCATATTCAGTATTAAAAATTGAAAACGGTGTTAGTACTGTCTGTCTGTTAGCATGTAAACATACTATTAGTGCGGCAGCCAGCACAAAAACCCAAAAGAATAGTCTGCACAAAATGTTTTCGCGCAGAGATGTTCTACAATATGTCCATACTCCAAAACGTAATGATGCCACCTGGCACCCTTGGAGAATTCAAGATGGCGTCCAAAAACGGTTTTGCTTCTAGCGTCTAAACCGTTCATCCGATTGAAAATTAACCGGTTACCAATTATGTTTAGAATAAAATTTCCTTCGAAAAGATCCCATTCATATTTTTGGTAAAATTAATCCTTCTTGCCGAAATTCGTTATTTAAGTTATTTTAGGCCGTTAACGCATGTTACATATACAATTCCTGACTTTAAACAGCTACAGTACCCTTCTAATTTGGATAAATGGACGTGATTAGCCTTAGATGAAAGATGAAGATGTATATTTTCCAACAAGGGGAATAAAAACGATTTATATTAATTAGGAACTAAGCTACAGCAGTTTACGTACGTTGTAGCGCTGTGCTTTACGCTCTAATTTACTACAAGTTCCATCCTTTAAACAGGTGCAGTACCAATTCTAAATCAAATAAATGGACGTGATTAGGATTAGATGAAAGATGAAGATGTATATTTTCCAACAAGGGTAATTAAAGCGATTTATATTAATTAGGAGCTAAGCTACGGCAGTTTACATACGTTGTAGCACTTTGCCTTTCGCTCTATTTTACCACATGTTCCATCTTTAAACTGCTGCACCACCCGTTCTAATTCTGATAAATGGACGTGGTAAGGCTTAGATGAAAGATGAAGATGTATATTTTCCAATAAGGGAAATTAAAACGATTTATATTAATTAGAAGCCAAGCTACGGCACTTTAAAGATGGACCTTGTGGTAAAATACCGCAAAATGCACAGCGTTACACTGCAGAAAAACTGTCGTAGCTTAGCTCCTAATTGATATACATCATTTTAATTATCCTTGTTGGAATTCGTTTAAGCCTAATCACGTTCATCTATCCGAATTAGAACAGGTGGTGCAGCAGTTTAAAAATGGAGTTTATGGTAAAATAGGACAAAAAACAAAACGCTACAACGTAGGTAAACTGCCGTAGCTTAGCTCCTAATTAATACAAATCGTTTTAATTACCATTGTTGGAAAATATCCACTTCATCTTTCATCTAAGCCTAATCACGTCCATTTATCCGAATTTTAATAGGTTTACTGCAGCTGTTTAAAGTCAGGAACTAGTGGAGTCGCTCGCTTCGCTCGCTCATTCTGCTGTGTCTCGCTGCACTCTAGGAGATATCTTGTTGTAGCTGGCTTGTAGCGGCTGACGCTTGCTCATTAGGCCGCGCCTCTCTTCGCTTGAAGATATTTCTTGTTGCAGCACTTATGCGAAGACTGACAATTCCACACCAAAACAGTCAAATGATCAAGCAAAATGATCAGTGTAGTACTTGTTTTTTTTAAGGTTTCAGTTCATAAACAAACGGTAACTGTGCCTCTTTCTTTTCTGTTAGAGCTTTTGTGCAGAGGTCGATGACGTTTAATCAACGTAGAAAGTCAGTCCTTTTCATTACTGAATAAATATTTAGCCTACTACTTACTAAATGTATTTTTCTGATGACAAACGATTTTCGTTCTCCTCGATCAGCGCAATGACCTGGGGCCAATGATCTTTTATCCAACGTACTCAATAAATGTTTAGCTTACTACTTACTAACTGTATTTAGGAAAAAATGCTGTTTCCGATGACAAACGCTGATTTTCGTTCGCTTCGCTCACTCAATCAGCACTAACATTTCCTCAAGACATGACTGAATCAATGTAACCACCAAGAACCACACATCACTTGTAATTTGTGTTTGTACTACACTTTACATGGGTTTTCTTGTTTCACTTATTTTAAGAATTTTTTTTCTTTACGTCCTGCTTAGTGAAGATTTTTTCATCAGTTCCTTATCATTTCACTTTATGATGACCCCTCACTTGGCGAAACAGCTGCAGAAATCAAGTGAAAACGCCACGGTGCCAATGATCTTTTATCCAACGTAGAAAGTTGTTCATTTGCACTACTGAATAAATATTTAGCCTACTACTGTTACTGATGACAAACGCTGATTTTTGTTCACTTCGCTCACTCAGTAGGGACAAACATTTCTTCAGAATCGTGACTGAATCAATGTAACCACCAAGAACCACACATCACTCATAATTTGTGTTAGTACTACACTCTACACGGGTTTGCTTAAGAAATTTTCTTTACGTCCTGCTCAGTAAAATTTTTTTTTATTAGCAGCTTATCACTTTCTGATGATCCCTCACTTGGCGAAACAGCAGCAGAGGGTCAAGTGAAAACGGTATGGTTTGAATGTAAGTTAGGTCTACACAAGACAATAACTCCTAGCCAAATAAAAACTTTTTATGCTTTAGCACAAATGAGGAGGGAACCGGCTGATGACTTTACGTAAACACTAATGCTCGAATATTGCGGTTTGAAATGAAACAGATGCAGACGTAAAAATATTCTTGGTACCTTTTTCTGGTGTCAATTTTCTACACGTAATTTAGTATTAGCATTTAATCTTTTCTGTCTTTGTGTTGCTGCTAAACAATTATTCTCTTGTCCTGGATTTGTCCGTACTCGATGAAATGTATGACTTCAATTTTAAAACATAATATGTTACGCAAAGCAGCGCGTGTTAACTGATTGTTAGTGAGAACAACAAGTTATTGACTCGCTCATCGTTGGTCCGTTGCCGCCAGACCATTGTTGATGGACGTTCGGGATGGGTTCGATACTTCCACGAAAAAAAATTGGGCAACAATCATGACGTCGTGTATTGTTGAGGTATTGTTGAGTGATTGTTGCTGATTGTTGCAAATGGTTATTTTTCGTTAATTTCGGTCATTAAGGACCCAGCACTGACTTTAAAAATATGCCTACACAACGAACGGGTTAATTGGCCTTCTTTTGACAAACTTCTCATATTTGTAGCCTTCTGCTTCCGAAGGAGAAGATGATCATCCCCAACCAACCAAGCATAAATTGAATCTTTTTAATGAGGAAAGATTGTATATGTAACATGCGTTAACGGCCTAAAATAACTTAAATAACGAATTTTGGCAAGAAGGACTGATTTTACCAAAAATATGAATTGAATCTTTTTTGAAGGAAATTTTATTCTAAACATAATTGGTAACCGGTTAATTTTCAATCGGATGACAAGCAAAAAAACGTTTTGTTGTCGCCTATTTGGACGCCATCTTGAATTACCCAAGGGTGCCAAGGTGGCATCAGTATGTTTTGGAGTAGAGACATATTTTAGAACATTTCTGCGCAAAACACATTTTGTGCAGTTTTTTTAGGTAGGCAAAAATCAGCATTTGGCAACTGGACTATATTCACGCTATAGTACAAGCAAGTTTGATCCTTCACAAAGAAATACTTGAATGTAGTTACCACCTAAAATTCAGTTGCTGCAATCACACTAGGCACAACCGGAACCATTAGTCCTTTCTTCTCTTTCTGGGATGGCTTGGAGACTGGTAACAGGACCTGACGTAATTCTTAGCGTCTAAACATTCCTGGCCAGGAAGATCCGAGTCTCTCCATTGTCTTTGCAATTACCATATAATGAGACTAACACATTGTGCTGATCCGAAAGACTGAGTGGCACAAACACTCAGTCTGTCAAAATGACCTCCTCTGTTCTTCACCACCCTATCTTCAATGTAAACAATCATGGATATGGAAGTTCTTCCCGATGTGCTCCAGCTTCTTCATAGACGTCACTCTTCCTGTTGCTGGGTGAGGTGAGAATCGTAGCAGCAGTCACAATGTCGGGTCTTGGCATTGCTGCTCATGAAGTGTGTCCTTACTGTTACCTAGCATCTTCGGTTGAAGCCTTATCTAAAAAGCCGCGCTATGGGAGCCCACGACAACGCTTCTGCCATTACGTTCGATTTGCCAGGGCGATGACAAACAGAGTAATCAAACATTTGCAAGCGCAGTGCCCATCTTGCTGTTTGTCCAGTGATGTAATTGTTGCAGAGAGGTCACTTGAGCGCTTCAGTCTAGTATCAGAGTAAAGTGTTGTCAGCAATAAATTCTTGATTGTAGTAACAACTGCTAGGGTTTCCTTCTCAAACGTGTAGCATTTATGTTCCCTTACGAGACGCAAAACCTTGAATTCTAAGCCGTTTTTAAGTTATCAAATTATTTATAGTTTCGTAAGTAAGGCACTTGGTTCAGGTGAATTGAAATAATATAATAATTTTAGGCTGTTAAGGTTACTAAATGGATTTTCTCCAGAGTCATAATATCAACAGATGCAGCACACAACACATTATCATTTTTTCATGAACATTAGCATTATTAAAGCACTAATAAATAATAATTTTTTTGGTGTCTTGCCTTTTGATCCAGAGCCCATTTGAAGTATTACGCGAAGTAATGAAATGATTTGTTCCTTTCAGAAAAGTGACCGCCCTGCTAAGGCAACAGCATCACCAGTTGATGTGGGCGCGGCAACAGCAGACTTTTCACGGTTGGGTAACTAACTGCGATAGAATCACCACATTTTGTACAGAGTAACATAAGTTTTTAATTCATACTGTCTGTTAAATGCGGAAACATAAAAAGAATCATTAATAGATTAGTGCTGTACATTGTCCCATGTAATACTTGTTGAATTTCTAAAGTATTAAACTTGATTAAGTTAGTTTTTTTGTTTAGTTTTCTTTAAAATTGAACAACATAGTACTGTATTTATTTATTTACGGTATTTATTTTTTATGTTCTGTACAGAAGGTACAATATAAAGATTAAAGCTAAAAGGACATCAATAAGTTTTGTATAAAACAATGAGGGCAGCTACAGTTCAGTGGGAAAATAAATTAGGTTTGCAGACTATCCGTATCATCTTGCAGGATAGCCATGCCCTGAACATGGTCGTGGCCACGTTGCGGTAAACGTCTTAGGTCCCTTGGTGTCCGAACTTCGCACCAGACACCAAGAGACAAAGTCCTTTTGCAACACTGCCTCCCAAACCCAGTTCCCACACGTTCCTTTCGTGGGCCACTCTTGAGCTGAGATGGGTGTACCCAGTTTCTTGACAGTATCCTGTTTCGAAACACTAATTTTTCTTGTCCATCAATTGCCGTCCCGTGAAGAAGTGTAAAAGAAGAAAACGGTTCATGATGGCAAGTGAATGTGACGTTGTACTTGATCGTGTGGCAAAAGCTGATAATGGTATACTGCAGTAAGACGGGGCATTTACTAAAGAGCAAGTGCAATTTGCCTGGAAAGTGTGGTATTAGTGTTTTATCTCTAGGGCGATTCATATCCAACAATGTGTTGAAAGAAGGCCTCATCCAGACACTTTTCACACCTTTTGGTTCCCCACCCACAAGTATCCTACACAAAGCACTGGCTGACATCATAATTAGGGCATGGCTGACTATGACATATCTGGCCAGCAATCTTTGCAGTTAGTGTGGAAAGGATCTGGGTGGTAAAGCTTCATAAGATTTTGACAAGTAAACCATTCTTAAAGGTGTCGTTATGAACTCTTCACAACCTTAATAAATCTAAATTACACTATACTGGCAAACATAACTACAACTAAGACCTTGAGGCAACCAGTGAAAACGTTCTCAAACTGCCTGAACCATGGATTTATAAATGCATGCACGTCTGTTGAATGCTGTAACTCTTCGTTTCATATTACACCACTTGTCCCAATGTCGTCTGAGAGAAGTTGCAGGTGTTATTCTCGGCTCCATGTCAGTTGATAAAACGTCGCCAGAATCTTATTTTACCACAGCAGTGCTAATAAGCGTGAACTTACCGCCACATGTGTGAACTGGTGGTGATTCAGTAGATAAAGGTGCAATTTCTACCAGAGTCAGGGTTGGCTTTACAAATGAAACTCCTTCATTGTTTCTGTGTTTCTGTGCTACTGCATGCCGGAAGTGGATTGCTAGAAACAATCCAATTACTACAAAATAATTATTGTTAGCATGTCTATTCTGATATTCATCCTTTCGTGTAACTCAAATGTGCACTAGGAAGGAAGGGAGATGTGTATTTTGTATTCAAACTGTTCTGCCACGCTATATTGCTGGTTGGTTCCATGTTTTTTATTATTATTAATATATACATTTTTTTAAATTATAAATAGATCTAGTTTTACTTCTCACTTCAGTTTTTAACTTTCGCTACACTGGTTTCATGCATTTCATTGTTTTACCTTACAACTTTCAGGCTTGATATTAGCAGCTTCCAGGGTCCTTTCCTGACCTGCGTCCTACTGCACCAAACGTTCTATTATCATTATTTTTTTTTTACTTCTTTATTTTGAGCATGAATCACCTTCAGCATTTTATCAAGTTTAATTTCCTGACCACTTCCATTCAATATTTGACCTTGATATCATACCATATCTATACAGGCTGAGGCAAAAGTCTGGTCACACGCAAATAACTGCCGATATAATGGTCCTACGGTAATTCTGAAGACACTTGTAATTTAAGTCAGATATGGTGAAGCCAATGAAGACATTTTCAATGACCATGAAAACAGCATTAAAGGTCATCCACATTCTATCTTCGAAATGGTGCAAGATACAGCACAAAAGTGAATTACAAAGTTGTGCGCGAACATTAAACATGAACTACGAAAACAGATTGAAAATCGGAGCATAATTACAATAGTTACGAGGAAAACAAAATACCAACAATGTCTTCCCTGAACGTTTTAACTGCCATGCAGTGAAGCTAAGGGGCTGCCTCTACAAGCTAGGTGCATGTATGTGATCCGAGTATTTCCTGCGTCAATCAATGCAAGTGAACGAGTGCAGTCCAGGATGAAATAAAAGAAGAAAACGTATGATACGGTTTAAGCTTATAGTATTGGGCCATCTTTCACAACACTGAAAGCCAAGGTGGGTATGTGATTATTTTCTGATTTTACATGTATTGTTTTTTTTTTCTGGCGCTGATGCCCTTTTGAGTGATATCCAGCCCAGTCGCAACAGCTGCCCAATTCAAAATGCATCGTTACGAATGCCCAAATTTCATTTCCAAAGGCGGGAAATAGTCTGGGCATTTACAAATGCCCGCACTTTTTAATAGTTTCATACATCATTATGGCATTACAGATACAGATTACTTCTATTAAATAGTAAATTATAGTTTTATGCTGAAAAAGGGGCAACTGACCAGATTAATTTTACGTCACTGGCTCCTTGGTGGAGACGGATGTATATTTCTGCCAACCCGGGACTACACAGAGTAAATTACAGTTTTATGCTGAACAAGGGGCAACTGACCAGATTAATTTTACGTCACTGGCTCCTTGGTAGAGAAGGATGTATATTTCTGCCAACCCGGGACTACACAGACCCCCCCGCCCCCCCAAAAGACAAAGTGCTTTCATCTGCTTTTTTTTTTTCAGGAAAAAAATGCAGGATAGATCTACGATTAAGATACTCTGAAAATAAGGTGGACTGGTTGCATAATAAGGGGTTACTGCATAAACATTTTTTCTGGGGAGGGCTCGGGAAATTACACCCCACTCTACGACCCCCTGCTACTAGAAAACGTATGACCACTTTACTGTTACGGTGAAATTATTTTTCTTGTTTTGTGAAATGTATAGCACCATAAAAAAAGCATTTGGAGAAAACATTGAATAAATAGATTTTTTACAAAGATTTGTCGCCTCGTTCTTTGGGGACACTTTCATTCCTTTCCCATGCAGTCCTTCCCCCCCACCCCAAAAAAACGAGTTTATTTACGCATACGAATGTCCAAACATTAACCATGCACCCTCCCTATTTTCCCACCTGCCCACCTTATTTTCAGTGTTTACTGATCGCATGCTTATCCTGCGTTAGTTCTGAAACGTTTTTCCTGGTGAAAAAAAAGCCGATGAAAGCACTTTTTTAGGCAGGGTGGGGGGGGGGGGGGAGTATTCCATAGTCCGAGGCGATAGAAATATAAATCCACCTTTACCAGTGAGCAAGTGACGCAAAATTCATCTTGATAATTGCTTCCTGTTCACCACAAGCTTGTAATTAACTCTTTACTGGAAGTAATCTGTTAATGCCATAATCATTTGCGAAGCTGTGAAAAATACGGGCGTTCGAATGTCCAGGATTTTCCCACCTTTGGAAGAAAGTTAGAGCATTCGCAATGACAATGGCTTTTTTGGTTACAGGACGATTGTTGCGACCGGGATGGAAATCAACTAAAATGGCATTAGGCTTCGGCCAAAAAAATAATAAATGTAAAATCAGAAAGTCATCACATACCGAACGTGACTTTCTGTGTTGTGAATGATGGCTCATTTCTTTAGGCCTAATCCGTACCCGTTTTTGTTTACTGGAATCTGAAATTTAACTGCACTCATTGATGCGGGAAAGGCTCGGAATTCATGCACTCCTATGTAGAGTGCAGCCCCTAGGCTTCACTGCATAGCAGTTAACACGTTCAGGGAAGACATTTTGCTATATTGTTTTCCTCGTAACTATTGTAATTATGCTCCGATTTTCAATCTGTTTTCGCAGTTTGTAATGTTTAATGCTGGCGAACAACTTTGTAATTAACTTTTGTGCTGTATCTTGTGCCGTTTGGAAGATAGAAAGTGGATGACCTTGAATGCTGTTTTCATTGAAAATGTCTTCAGAATTAACATAGGACCACTAAAACACCAGTTATTTGCATGTGACCAGACTTTTGCCTCACCCTGTATAATTCCTCTCTTATTGGACCCTTCTGATTGGTCCTCACTCCTGATTGAATACACCATGTTGGGAGATTTCACCCACAGGAAGACATCCCATTCTTGATCTAGGTGTCATTCAGAGTATATGATGACTGTCTATTGTCAAATTGCTGCTGTACATAAGGTATTGGTTTGTGTTTCATTCCGATATGCTGTAGTTAGGGATGTGTGTATTTTTGAGTCTGTTTTGCCATCCTTTAAGTGCTGTGCCTACTTATTGAAGTACAGATATTACTCCGTTTTAGCAACAAAATGGCCAAACCGACTTTCTGTGTTGTGGCATCGGGAAGATGGGAAAAGTTGGAATGTGGACCTTGCCGTGGTATTACAGCTCAGATCGGTGTGGATTATGACAGTTTTTATCCTTTTCAAAATTACATATTTTCGATTTTAGTATATCTCAGCATAATGCTCCCTCAATGTTGTATACAATCAAGAATTTATAGGGTTATATATATAGGGTTATAGGAATTTATACCTCCCAAACCCTATAAATTCTTGATACAACTTAAATATTTTGTCTCATACAAGAGACGTGCCCGTTTCACACTCTAGGCATCAGTTTCATCAAGACATTCAGCATGCATGGATATATTGTCAGTCACACTGTTAGAAGTTTTGGTTATTAGCCTATGTGGATGGCTTTACCCACTCCTTTGTTCTCGTCTAGCGCCATGTTTGGAGTTGAGAACATTGTGCGTTTTTATCAGACGGGTTTTCATAGTCTTTTTCTTCCAAGCAATGTGATGGCATCTTCGGAAGGTAATGTGATTTTGGCTTCTTGATCACGTGTCATGTTTGAGCTGCCAAGGACCGTCATTTGCTGTGCCATGCTTGCCGATTATTCCTTGCGATGGATGCCGTTAACATTCACCCGAGGATTTAAAATTTATCCCAGTTTCGTGGCGTGACTGGTCCTGTATGGCTTTGGAGCGGAAAACCAGTACTTCCTCAAGCCCTCCTGCCTCATTGTCCGCAGTGGCCTCGCCCTCTACTGTACCCCGGCTACCAGTAGACAAGCATTTGGTCACAGAGTTTGAAATCGGTGTCAACATCAACGGTAGCCCGCCACCATACTCTTCTTTTTTGTCGCAGTTGTAGCCTCCTGTCGATGAATTTTCGCACGTTACTGCAGTGTCAGTGGTGTCACAAGCGGATCTCCTTATTTTAAAGTTGGAATTATTTTCCTTCCTCACAGAAGTTCGAACCAATTTGCAGACCAATCTTCTTTCCGATCTTTGATCGGACCTTTTGGAGGAGATTTCCCGGCCATGCGTACCCTTTCTGATGTCCTGTCATCCAGAAATCTTGGTCGTCACACTCCTTGGAACCTTCATCAAGCAAGTCCAAAGGTGGTGGGAAATCTTCAAAGTCATCATCCTCAAACCATAAGCATTCGAAGCCAAGATTATCTCTGAAGGGTATGCCATCGGTGGCTGAGTAGGCTTCCCTGACGGGCTCTTCTACTGCTGCTGCACTAGCCAACCTACTCGCTTCGGTAGATAAACCGCCAATCTCTGTGGATTCGGGTGTGTTCACTGTTCATCTTTTTCTTCACCGTTGGGCCATCCATCTCTACGGATCAATTGACTGTGCTCGGCAGTCAACCTGTAGGAAGTCATCTGTCAGCTATTTAGAAGAACCTTCGGAACCTTCAGAACCTTCGGAAGGACCGCCCTTCGGAAGGTTCTGCTTCTTCAGGACCTTCAGACAAGTTTACATGTGTACAAGACTTACGTTCGTTCGCTTCTTGACTACAATAGCTCTATTTGGAGCCCAAACCTAATAAAAGATAAACCGACCATTGTGAGGTGATGTAGTAGACTGATGAAGACAGTCGTTCTGAGCCCTCCAACTCCAGAAATCCAGGCTGTCGAAAATTTGTAAGGATATGGGAATGGTGAATATCCTTTCTTTCGAAATCTTAAGCGTAAAAGACAAAAACATGAAACAGACCATCGGGAATGTACAACACCGAGCTACCCGGCTTGCTGGGGGTACACGAACCATGACATATGAGCAATGAATCGACTTGATGAAGCTTACCACTCTTGAGAGAAGACGGAAATGAATGACGGCCTTATTGAATGCTTTACAATCATGAAGGGATACTATGATGCTGACAGGAGTGACTTCTAGAAACATTCCCCAAATATGAACAGTCGTGGACACAGCTATAAGAGCTTCAAACCGCAAGCCAGAGTCAATAGCGTAAAGCACTGCTTTACCCATTGAGTGGTGGACCATTGGAACACTCTTCCACAAATATATTCGATGCTGACGCAGCCTACTGTTTCAAAAACAGACTCCACAAATTTATGATTTAACCCTTTTTGTTATTTTTTTGTGATGGAACTGTTAAGCGAATCACTTCTTGCTCTCAAGTTACATATTAATATTAACATATTAACTTGGACATTCATGCTGTGTCAACTTGTGTCTCTTCGTCACAAGACTTCTGCTTCTGGGGGCCAAGTGTCGATCTTTACAACGTTTCACATATTACTCAACTGTCCGAGGCAAGCCAAGTTTTTGTGGACAACTTCGACCTTCCAACTTGGTGGACAACTCAGCTGACATCGTGGTCAACTTACTTCCCATACCAACAACAGTCAGCTGGGAGGGCATCCTATCAGTCAATCCACAGACCATCACGTCATTCTATCAGACGGCCCATCCAGAGGATAAAGATTCTTCACTCAACAGGATGTGGATAGGAGTGTGGCTCAAAAGATCGCCGAGGCACAATTTTAAGGCATTTTCCTCTTCAGCAGCCGCAATACCAGACGACTATCAGCTCGCCAATCCCAGAATTGTATCAGTTGCAGACTCTGAAGTTTTCAGCGAGTGTAATGAGGTTATATGGGAATCCCTGTTCGACTAGCTGACATAATCTCTCTGGTCTACAAATACCTGCTTGCTCGATTTGGCAAAAATCTGAGACTCCCGCAAACAGCTGAGACTCCTGCTCGTCGGGATGACCAATTTATACGACGTTACCAACCAGGGACATAATGTAAGATGTCCCCCCCCCCCCCCCAATCTCTTCTCGAGACCCATCTCCCGAACAAATCTCTGCTGGATTATGGCGGTCGTTACAGGAAGGTAATAAACCTTAGTTGTTCCCTGATTAGAAAAAGTAAGATTTTTTTCTCAATGGCAGCAGGTTTGGAGCCACTCATCCAGCTTATTTCAGGACATGAAGCAACTGAGGTGTAGCGGAAGAAATTACCTTTGAATCAAATTCAGCTTTAAGGACTTCAAAATGTATTTCCATTCCTCTATCCCAGTACTAAATGAAGAATGGATCCAACATTTAACCGTAAGGGTTAATTCCCATTTGCTCTTCTCAATCTTCACGATCTACAAGATCTTGAAGACGATCTACAAGATCTACATAAGGACCCCCTTGAGCATCGCTATGACAGCATTCTACTGAATATTAACCATTAATGACGAGCATCCAGTTTTCACGCCCATGCTATTATTTGAGAACTTGCCAGGTTTGAAACTTGGATTTTCATCGGGTGTGATGTGTAGGTCTCTTCGGTAGTAGACATCTCTACATCACTTATTACGAAGATGTGATTGCTCCCCTTCCATACATCAAAATAAAAAAAAACTTTTCATTTGAGAGTTACTTTCTTTCCATAGATCTAAAAAAAACCTGCTCAGTTCAAAGTTATTTTTTACCCTGTGTTTGCAAGAAAAGAAACAACTGAAATGTATTCCCCAATGTTAAAAAGTACTCAACCAACTCACCAAACAAGTATTCAAAGTTCTCCAACCGTAAACAGGCTTCAGCGTTCTACTATGGTCAGCACCAACCTCAACCCTTTCTCAACACAGCCATGGAGGGAATCGGCCCCAAAGTTCCTATGGTGACTGATAGCAAGACTGATTGTAACCAACGACGGCAAAGTCAGAGAAACTAACGGCGCAGATATGCCACCCCTGATCGTCACCATTCTGGCAACCAAGTACGTCCCAAGTAACTGGAATGAACAAGAAACATTAGAATTAACTGGGGGTTGCTTCCCCCCCCCCCTCCTGCCCCAACCTCGAATCAAATTAGATGTGCATGACCGCTGCGGGAGGAAACCATCCTGCTTTGGGGAAACGAGATTATGGTCCAGAAGTAATTCTTAAATGGCAACCATGATGAACGACACCAAAATTCTGCATCAGAGTCATGTCAGGGTGATAGGCCTGTAGTTTCTTGGGTCTTGCTTGTTCCCACTCCTGAAGATTGGGGTAACATTAACCATTTTCCAGGCAGCAGGCAGAATAGCCTGATGCAATGAATTTTGCTTAATGCGAGCAAGTGGCCCCTCAAGTTGTGCACATTCTGTGAAAGCCTAGGCAGGTATACCGCCAGACCTACAAGCCTTATTAGTTTGGAGGCTAACAAGAGCACGAAGCACAGTGTCCGGAGTTAGTTGACGGCATCAATGAAGTGCTCAGAGGTACATGCGTGGGGAAAGTGCAGATTCGGGGTCAGTGGTGAGGACAAGAGTGGAAAAGGAATTCATGGCCTCGGCAATACCATTCTCATCTGTGATGAGGTTACCATCATTACCAGCAATTGGCTACACAGTCGATTTATTCAACATAAAGGAGCTTAACGTACTTGTAATAAGATTTTTGGTCAGCACAACTGTTATTCACAAGTTTCTTTGTTTGCCAAACATATTAACCTGATAATTTTAGCATTACATTGTCCTCAATTAATGTCTCCCTGGAGATTTTTAAGTTGCTTGTAGCTGCCTGCTTGCATGCGCAGCCCTCTCTATATAAGCGAGAACGTGGTTGGACTCGCCATTCATTTTCCTCCAGAGGTTCCTACGCGTTACCTCGTCTCCCACTTTCGACCAAGAATTTCGTTTTCCCTTTCGACCATCTGCCGCCTTTTTGCACATCTCCACTACGATGGATGCTGCACTTTCGACCATCGCTCCCACCTCGGATGCTCTGCTCCCTCCGGCTGCTATCCCAACCGTCCACGACGACGGCACGCCCGGCCTAGACCAAGTCAGTCACGCCGCCAACTCCCCGCTGCAAGACAGGCAACACACGCCACCGCCTCTCGACCTTTCCACCATGGAAGAGGCGGCCCTGGCGAAGACGTTCACGACGGGCCTCTTCTCAAGTGGGCCTTACGACCATCAACTCTCCGCTCAATCCCTCGTCCGAATCGTCACTCAGAAAACATAACGTTTCAAGCAGTGAAGCCCACAACCTCGTTGATGCCGCAGACCTCGCCGGCACGCCAGGCCAACACACGTGCGCAGGTGGCGTCTGCCGACTGTCATGAAAGTCGCAAACGCTTTTCGCACGTCTCGACTCCGTCGCCCAGAATGCAAGCATTCAAACCACCTTTCGACCATCACCGATGCTGATTCCCAACACGGCACTATCAACGACTCTTGCTTAAACACAAACGTTCTTTGCCGCGCCGCCTTTCATCCACGTCACTCGATGCTGTCCAGGTTGTCGTATCGACGTTTACTACGATGTCTTTCCATCAAACGATCGGCCCGCTATGTCAACAACGACGCCGTCTTATGCTGAGCTGCGAAAACACCGACTGCCTTCCCTAGTTCGACCTTTCAACCATCTCTACAAGCGGTCTCCCCCTTTTTCACGATGCCGCCGTTTTCGCATATGACCCATCCTCGCGTGCGCCAGGCCGACAGACATGAGTGGGTTACGCCCACTGTCAGTCATGAAAGTCGTAAACGCCTTTCGTACATCTCCACTCCGCCTCCAAGAAGCGTACACATTCAAACCGTCTTTCGACCAACACCGACGCACCGATTCCCGTCACGGCACAGCAAGCCCAGACCACCAAACGCCTGCCGCAAAAACCCATTCATTTTCTGAATGGCAACGCCCACGAATTTGGATGTTTGTTTTCGCTCATCGCTCCGGCTTCAGATGCTTCTTACCAACCCCGGCCTGTCCACAACGTCCGCTGGGCGACCGGCGTAGAACCGGTATGCCCAGTTCGCCAACGATGAAGTTGTCTCTCCGCTTCTGGACGTCTAATGTTCTACGCCTCTTCCCGACCTCCCGGCCGTGAAAGAAGATCTACGGCTAGCCTATTCACTCTTCTTTCGACCATGAATCTAGCATCACTCCTTTTGCCCACCACCATCACGGCTGTGTTTTATCTGATCGACCGCTGGGCGGCCGGCTTAGGCCGGGTTGCCTATGTCGTCAACAAAGAGGATGACTCTCCGCTTCAAGACGGCCGAGCCCCTCCCCCCCCCCCCCCCCGCCCTCGGAAGAGAAATGACGGCAAGCCAAAGCACTATTCTTTGCATTCGACCGTCACCATCTCGACTGTGCTCAAGCTAACGTCCCAGCGACATCTCCTCTGCTTCTTTGAACCCGAAGTTTTCCTGTCCTTTCGACCAACGGCTTGCTCTTCCTCACCTGACGACGTCCACGCCGCTGTCTGACCTTCATGTCTTCTTTCACTCATCACCTCACCCATGGATGGAATCGCTTATCTTCAACCATTTGACGACCGCTGGACGGCAGGCTTACGTCGCCAACGGTGGACTGTTTCCTACTTCATGTGACCTACACACTCTATCCCGGTCCCAACAACCTGCGGTGAATTCACAGCAACCATCACCACTCCATGGGTTTCCCTTTCGACCATCCTCTTTCCACATGCAGTCACCCCATCGCTCGAAGACTTTTGGGTTACCACCCCTTGCTCATCTTCCTCACACCGGACACTACCTCTACGTGTCACGACACCAGTCAGAACCTCCTTCTGGCCCAGTCCGACCTTTCGACCAGCATATCATTCTGCACTACATTTGTCCTTTGGCCACATCACCAGCAACACTGTCTAATGCAAGCTACGGAATCACTGGCTGCGTTCCCGAATCCGGCCTTTCGACCATCTCTGCCTGCTGACACCTTCACCGGCCTCGGTCCATCTTCGGCCTCTCCAATCTTTCACGGATGCCGCTCTTGCTGCTCGTCTCGACCATGACTGACCCCACGTCTCGAACGGCTGTTCGTCTCACTCGTAGCTGGATCCCACGTCTCGAAAGAATATCAAGACAACAATCACTGCCTATCACTGCTTGTCTCGCTCAGAACCCATGTTTTGAGTGAACCAAGACGGAAGCCGTTTGCACCTTTGGCTGCCTTTCTCAACCTTGGCTGACCCCACGTCTCGAACGAATATCAAGATAACAGTTACTGCCATTGCTGCTCGTCTCATTCATGGCTCGAACCCACGCTTTGATTGAACCATGACGGAAGATCTTTGCACCTCTTATCTCGACCAATGGCTGACCCCACATCTCGAGTGAAAATTAAGACAATTGCTGTCTACTGATACTCGTCCCTGAAGATCCAAGACGGAAGCCGTCTGCACCTCTTGGTGCTTGTCTCGACCATGACTGACTCCATGTCTCGAGTAAAAATCAAGACAACAGCTGCTGTCTACATTCAAGCTCGTCTCACTCGTGGTTAGAACCCACATTTTGAATGCAGAATCAAGACAGGACTGCCTCCATCTTTGGCTGCATTTCTCGACCATGGCTGACCTCACGTCTCGAGTAAAATCAAGACAACAGTTGCCGTCCACTCTGATTCTCGGCTCATCCGTGACCCCCCCCCCAAAAAAAAAAATCCACACTTTAACATGTAGAGTAAAGTCGGATGATGTCTTCCCTCTTACACCTTGTCTCGACCATGAATTGCCCCACGTCCCGTGCGGAAATCATAACATCTGTAGTAACCCACACCGATGCTTGGCTCAAACCTGGGTAAATCCCATGTTTTGAGTGAAGACTCAAAACGGATGACGCTCTCTCCTCTTCCAGAATCTCGACCATGGCTGACCCCACTTCTCGGGCGAAGATTAAGATGACCTTGGCTGTCCACACCAACACTCGTCTCATTCGTGACTACAACCCACGAATTAAGTGAAATTCTCAAGTCAGACAACGTCATCTTCTCAGGCCGCTCGTCTGGACCGTGACCACCACCAAACCACGAATGTAGACCCAAACAACTGTGGCAATCCACACTGATTCTCGTCTCGATCGTGATTACCCCACGTCTCAAGTGAAAATCAACAACCGTCACTTTCAACATCAAGACTTGTCTCACTCGTAGCTAAAAACCCACGTCTACAGCAAAGCGTCAAGACAAACGTAGTTTTCTCCTCTGACAGCTCATCTCGTCCGTGCCCAACCCAAATCCACAAAAACTTGGGAAACCCAGAAAAAGCCAAACTGCTTCCTTCCAACAGCTGCACCCCTGGCCGTCGGCACCATTGTTCCCGCACCTACGATCCCTCCTAGTCGACACTCCAAGAACCGTCCTCCTTCTTCCAGACCTTCTGTCTCAACAAAGGGCGCGGAACTTCACCCAAACCGTCCTAGTCTAAACCTTCAAGCATGGCTACTATCATCAAACACCTGGAGAAGGCTGGAATCTATCAAGATGATACAATAGACAAAACCAACTTTCTCGGAAATTACCGAATTCCTGCCTTTCTCACATCCCTCGAAAATGACCACCCAACAATGAGAAGACTTATCACAGTCCGGGCTTTGTCAATCGTCCTACAATCCCTGATGGAAGCCCCCCCCCCCCACGAACCAAAGGAAGACAGCTCCCTCCACCTTCTTACCAGGAAAACTGTCTCCCCCGCTTTTATGAAACCCAAACCCTATCAGCAGACCCAGCCTACCGCATCTTAGCCCAAAATTTCTCTTCAGTAACCCTTCACCCAAGAGCAGGATTTCGAGCCAAGACTCAGACCATCTAAACCACCAAAACCCATAACCTTCCCAGCCCTCTCAATCTTAACAGGTAACGAGCTGGCACATCCAATATGCCCCATCCCAGCGCTCCGCTCTACCTTACTAGAACTCAACATGTTGACACCCGCAAAGGCAGAAACCAACTGTTCCTACCAGTAGACCTCCATAAAGGAGAAACTTCTGCTGCCATGATCTCCCGCTGTATAAAGAAAACTATCGAAGGTCTGAGCAATTTCGACAGCATAGGCACATCACAACGCCATCCCAACAGAAGAATTTCAACAAGCCGCATCCTGGCGTCACTCAACGACATTCACCTCCCACTACCTGAGGAACATATCAAGAAAAGATAAGGGACTACATCGGCTGGGACCAATCGTCACAGCCAGAACTCTGGTCAAGCCCCCTTAAGCACATAACAGAACGAAGCAGAAGCAAGCCATCCTAGATGGAGACAAGCCAACCATAGAAGGAAGCAAGATCCCTCATTTGACAAACGGCCCAAATTCCACTAAAGAGGTCCAAGTTCCTGTTTCATCATCCTGTTCTGGACAAAGTGCAAATTTTTACTACAATAAAAATTTTGGGGAAGCCTGCTTCCATCCCAGGGCGAACCGTCAGATCGGTGCCCGCCGACGAGGTCAACTAAATAATGCTAAAATTATCAGGTTAATGTTTGGCAAACAAAGAAAGAATATTTTGCCGGCCCCCAGCCAGGCCGGCTAAAAATGGTTTCTTTTTTGCCTAAAACATACTTAACCTAACTCCCGCCCTACCTCCCCTCTCGAGTCACCGCCTGACAGATTGAGAGGAAAATGAATGGTGAGTCCAACCACGTTCTCGCTTGTATAGAGAGGGCTGCGCATGCGCAGTGGGTCATGCAAGCAGGTGGCTGCAAGCAACTTAAAAACCTCCAGGGAGACATTAACTGAGGACAATGTAATGCTAAAATTATCAGGTTAAGTATGTTTTAGGCAAAAAATAAACTATTTTTAGCCGGCCGGGCTGGGGGCCGGCAAAATGTTTTTTTTTTTTCATAGGCAGTTTTACACTTCCTAACCGAAGCAGTAACAGTTTTTCTGGCACTCCAATCCTCAGTAGAAGTAGCCCTGTGCAGTCTCATGGTAACCTTCTTAGCCTAATTTGAGCCAACATCTGGGGTCATCCAACGGACAGAGGTCCCACGGCCCGGTGAGCACAGGGGGAGAAAATGCTTAAGCCTTCGAGCACCTAACCGGGAAAAAAAAGACCACTCAGTTGACATAGGAATCAATTGGACGAGAGCCATTCCAGGTGACCGAACTAAATAAGTTGCCCATTGCAACAAAGTTAGCTTTGGCAAAATTTGGCCGATGCATATTTGATGTGCATCTACCAGTACAGGATGTATGGGCCAGAATGCAAATATGTCGCTTTTCCCAAGCGGGGGCAGCAAATATAGAGATTGAACATCGTCATGGTCCTTAGTAAGCAAGAGGTTGAGAAGGGAAGACCTGGTTCCCACCCAGAACCTGGTGGGTTGGTCCACATGCTGGTGTAAAAAGAGGCGCCGAACACAATCAAGCAGCATTCGTTGTAGCCCGCAGCAGAGCAAGTCTGACTTTACCAGTCAATCATGGGCGTATTAAAGACTCCACGGGTAATAAGCTTCTCAGTTTTCTGCACGGCCCAACCTAGCGTAGCGAGAAGATTACTGTCAGCATTGGGGATGGAGGAGGGGCATCTGTAGACGTTAACAACGAGGGTAGTGACATTTTAACACTGAAGCTAATCCAGAGAGATTTTGGCAAAGCCAAATTCCCTGGGGGTGTTCTCTACAACTTTCCACTTGGAGAGTACATAACTGAGGTGCCCGCTACCAGCTTGACCAGCACGATCTTTATGGAAAAATTAGTAACGCCAGGAGCCCTGGTAACGTGGAGTAAGGGTTCACTATTGAAAACATCACAGTTATACCAGATCTCAGAGAGAAGTACAACAGAATATGCTTCGCTGATGATAGCTCTGAATTCGCTTAACTTATTGGCAATACTATTTACATTAGTCAAAAATACCAAAATTGCATGAGGATTGCGTTGAGGGGGGAAAGAGCGATTGCACCAGGAGGCTGGGTAGAAACAGGAGAGTTGCAACAGAGATCCACCCCAGGGGGAAGAAATTACAGGTGTAATGACAGACAATCTAGTGGTGGGACTGCATGGGCTACGTTTGTTGTATCCAGAAAATGTTTTGTTATAAACATACCGAATAGTGAGTCATTTAGCTTGGGTGCCCCCTATGGTTCCATCATCCTGATACAAACTGGAAACCTGTGAGGATGAGAGGACCAGGCACCTATAGTAGGGTATGCAACAATGGTTAGCAGGAGGTGGAAATGGGGGTACCTTCAATGGTAAGGGCTGTTACTTGTACAGGGGGAGGGGGGGGGTGCTTGTCTTGAGTTAGTTTCGTCTGGAACAACTTGCCAATTGAGGATGCGGACTTTATGGCATAGCCACCTACATTGACGGATCTGTTGAAGGAGGTTGTGCCTCGAAGCGCATTGCATGATACAACCAAGTTTTCCCTCACCCAACATGTACGACAACCACCAAACCTGAACTAATTGACTCAAAAATCTTCCAACGCTACTGCACTTCGAAGAACCAGGAACTTTCGGCGCTTCTTCAGTTTAGGTAGAAAAGTTTTCGGTTGCGGTTTCTGTTGTCATATGTTCAGCTGCAGCGAACGAGGTAGCACGAGCAAGGCACGTAATTTGAAAAAAAAAAAGGCCATAATTTTCGTGAACAGCGACCTTGATTTACCGTATTTTGCGGATTTTATGGCAAAAAAATAAAACAAATATTTTTTTGAAAATTTGCACACCTAAACTTAACAAGTGTAGAACTTTGTACCTTTCCGCATTGCATCACCTGGAGCCGATTTCCAAGGGTCATCGTCACCACACCAATACTAACAGTTTTTTTTTACACAGACTTTGCGGATCTCAAACGTCTGTACAGATCTCAGGCGTCACCCGATCACATTTTTGGTTGGCCTGACAAATTGTTGGTTGCGGGTGCCTGCAGCTGTTATTAGCCCGGCCTGCCAGCCGTGCTTATTAGAGTTCGTTTGCGCACGAGAATTTCAGAAAATTGGACAGCAGGAGGAGGCTGAGGCGGCGGAGCGGCTAACGATGTCAAAATGTTACAATGCTTTACTTACTTTACTTTATTTACAATAGCACTGCGGTGCCGTTCAGGCTTTGCAGCAAGATTTACAAGTTTAAATATAACAATTTGAGTAAGGAAGCTGAAAGGTATAAAATAGAACATTATGTAAATAGAATTTCAAAAAATGGTAATAAATTTAATATACACATCCATTTCTAATACTTTACGACCCGGAAAAAACAATCACATAGGAAATGCAGTAATAGACTATTAAATAATAAATAAGTTAATAAATAATGACGAAAATAAATACTGTACATACTAGAAAAATAAGAGATATTATTTCATTTATATGACAACAATCAATTTTATCATGCAGAGCCATTTAAGTTCATGTTTGACCCACAAAGGAAAACTGCCAATTTGTATTTGCTGCAACATGTAACAATAGGGTAGCAATAGGCGAAGAACACAATATCGGATTATAGCTCACTCGAACAAAATGCAACGATGGTTGGGTGCCGGGAAACTAACATTGTCGTTGTTTGAGATAGCTAGCTCGTTGTGGAGAACCAAAATTAAATGGTCTTCAAGTTTTAAACCGTAGCGTGCGAAGTCTTAAATTTCCTCAAAATTGGGCGGCCGACATGACTGAGTGACTTATTTATTTTTTCAATGCGGGTTTCGGGAAGCCAGTTGACTTGTTTCCGTGATTGTTTGCCATGATACTGCAACAATCCAGTGGACAGTGGAAACATGATAAACTAGACCGTAGCAATTAATATAAAAAGGAAGCGAAAAAAGCCAACAAATTAACTTAGAAAACAAAAACAGAGCTCGTATCCCCATACTCACAGCCGTGAAAGTGCTCGAATAAAAACGGATTAGAGTTCACTCGAACGCAACGAAGTATAATTTGAACTCCAATTCGCAAAACGTAAACCCACAAACACACACAAAATAACACCATAAACAGCAAAATGCTACAAAATTGAAAGATAAAAATGCATACACAAAATGAACACGTAATTACTCAAACCAGAAGCCTATAGAAAACAACTTTGTTTCTATAGTTGTTTTCTATATGCTCCTGCTCAAACTAACTAGAAATACCACTTCAAACGACCTTCAAACACAAACACAGGCAAAAAAAAAATGCCTTAACTAGGAGTCTGCTTGTTTCACAAATTATAAATACACTTAAAATACACATATACCCACTCACACGAAACAACAAACACAGAAAAATATTTTAAAAACGAGATGCACTAACACTGTATTAGTAATTCGACGTGTCGTATGGTAGAATAAAAAGTATCTGTAATTGATGTATGAAGTTGGAACGGCAGACATACCAACGGGACACTACTAAAGTCTAAATGCATGGTGTACTGAAGAATATCTACTATATTGCACATTATATCTAAAAAAAAATTGTCTCGTAACGTTTACTACTACGATACGGCAAATGAGCCAGAATCTTGTGTGTGCGACGATGCAGTCACTGACCAGACCTTTACATTAAAAAAATCTTCGAACACCATATTTCATAAATTCAGCAGGTAATTTGGTGGGGGGGGGGGGGCAGTAGGAGAAATCATATTGCGCTAAGGGTACGTGAGGTTGACTACTTTAAATTTATTTATACTTTTTACGTGTATTAATAAAAGTTAAAATATTCACACGAAAATTGTGACAAAGTCCACATTGAATATAACACTGCAATTTCATGGATTTAAAAAAAATCTGAAAGTCAGAGGCCAGTAAGAATATCCCGCCTTCCCTCCCTCTGGCCAGTCCACCACTGTGAAAACAGGACACCATTCGCTTTGCTCACTCGTTCAATAGAAAACAACACTACAAATACGCGTAATAAAATACTGTAATATATCGCACCCGAAAAGCAGCGAGGATGGCGCAGTAATAAACAGCAAAATTCTTATACGAGCATCACATTCATTGTACCGTCCAGATTCAATCATAGAAATTTAGTGTACCATCCAGATCACCGCAAAGGTAAGTGATGACTCACTTTGTGTTGTTCTGCGCCATAAGAAAGGAGCCATCTCGACGTACACGATAGCCTCTAACCGACCGCAATGTTGAAGAGCTGACTTGCCGAAATGCGCAGTTACACACCGCAATTTTTCGTATGATCGGCGTTGAGCGCACATCTTTACGCTGAGGAAGCGCTGACGTCAGCCACTGATCGTGTACTATTAGACGACGGTTTTTCGCTCAGAGACCTTTTTAGAGGCCAGCGAACTAAAACCGCCCTAACTAAATTAACTAGTGCATTATACCTTGTGTACTGGCGCACTGCAAGTCACCCACCCGCATACTTGAATTTCGTCGAATCAGAATTGAACAAATGTGTCTGGTTTTTGAGGAGATGTCACTGACGTAAATCGGCTACCCCTGTTTTTTGGCCACAACCGCATTAATTCGACGTGTGACACGTCGAATTAAAAAAGGTCTGTATAATACGCAAATTATGCGTCCACGCCCAAACATTAAACTTTTCAAACATAAACTGGGCTTTCTTTCTGACATAACCATTGATCAAAAACAGTCCTTGTTCCCTGGTATTGGAGTTCAAATTATAGGACGTTGGGTTATAGGACGTTGCGTTTCGAGTGAACTCTAATCCGTTTTTATTCGTGCACCTTCACGGCTGTGAGCATGGTGAGTATGGGGATACGAGCTCTAATGTTTTTTTTCTAAACGGCAAAACCGTTTTTTGCTCAGTTATATGTTTAGACGCAGCGAGCTTGGCACGTAATTTGGAAAAATAAGAAAAACTGAAAATCATTTTCTTGGGATACGGATTGTCCGTGTAAAAAAAAAGTTATATGCTAACCACTTCAACCACAGGGGCTAGGCACACGAATCGCGTACATGCCGGAACACTCACGCCACCCCGCGAGCGCAGCGAGCCTAGCACCTGGGACTTCAACACCATGGCCTGTCGATCCTTCGGACCTATCTACCCTTTACCGAAGATCATCTCACAGTTTCAGTACAAGAACTGAGACATATTTTCCCTAGAGCCTACCTTCCAGTTCGTGCTGAATTTTCGTCAGTGTCAAGAGTTTCGGTTTCAATTTATGCCAATGCTTGCTGAGATGCAGCTCATTGGTAAATGGTAGAGACACTCCCGAACCCAACTACCAATCAAAAAGCGCGCGATTCAAGTTGCGGTTCTGTCGTGTTTACAAATGGCGGTTTGGTTGCTACACAAGCATCCTGTTTACATTAGATACAAAGCCAGCACGTGCACAAAAGCTACGATATTTATCCTTTGTTGTATTATAATAACATTTGTAACGCCTTTGCTTATAGCGTACCGATCCCATGGTGAGTGTAGTCTTGTAAAATACTGTAGCTAAATTCACGTACGTTGGAAAGTCGAACTTCGTTTCGAGTTTTGGAGTTTTGAACGCAAGTGAGCTACTATTAGTCTAAGGTTTTACCAAGAGTGTTTATTCCTTTTACCAAGGCTTTACAAGCTGTCGAATTTTTCATTTACACACATTATTTGTTTGATTGTGTACGTACGTGTTTTTTTTCATTTTTTTTTTTCATGTACTCCTTTGGGTATAAAAACTGATTGCGCTGTATCGAGGTTCAAGTAGCCCGACAACAATGCAAACTTTTTTATTGTTGTAAATAAGAACATAGGTTTGACGAAAGGATTTCGCGATTGTTGATGCCAAAGAGTGGCATTGTTTAAAGCCCCAGTATAACAAAAAAGATCATTTTTTTGTGCCCAAAGATGTACGTATTTAGTTGTCTTTTTTCCCCATACTTTGTTTCTTTCATATATAAGATGCGATAAGACATGACGTCAAACTCAAAGGGGGAACGCATCCGAACTATCAGATCACAGGAGCTATGCACATGTTATGCGAGTGATCGATAGCGAGCAATTATTAAAACCAGGTACGAATCGCGCACGGGCTCCCAGGGAGGGGGGGAGAGGCGCTACTTTAACTATATTATCGTTACGTCAGCAATGCCGGTTGGCTGTGCAGCATACAAAATTTGAGTTGCAACAGAAACCGTCACAGAAAAGCAAAAAATATACAATTTCACAAACGCGTATGTGCATGCGTGTCTAGTACCTAGCACCTGCGGAACAGACTCGGTACCCGAGACGGTGCTAATAAAAGACCACAAAAAATAAATATCTTGTTTCTCAAGAGTGTACAAACGGAAAGTCGATGCGGTTGGGGACTTTTCTTAGTTTTTAATACATCAAACTTTATTGCGGTGTGCCAGCCTTTTTCTTTTGGGGGATGGGGGGGGGGGGGGTGGAGGCAGTGGGATACTGTATTTCGTGTTGTTTTCTATACTCTCCTGGTAGTAGTAACATAAAACTGCCTCTATATTCTTCCGCATGCGTATTGTGGAACATCCACGATATCAGAACTGGTGCTATTAAAAGGCTGTGAAAAATAAATATCTTGGTTCTCATAAGTGTACAAACAGAAAGTCTATGTAGTACGGCAGCTTTTTTCACTGAGATGAGAAACATTATTTTTTAGTAGTAACACTTTCGTTAGTAATGCTTGCAATTGTACACTGCAATGCACTCCGCTGGCCTGTTGTGGGTGGGAGAAGTGAATGGGGTGAAAGGGAAATCCCATTGATGAATGCTGCAAAACCGGCGTATGCAGATATTGACCAGCTAGTGCGGATATTGACCGGCTTATGCGGGTATTGACCAGCTAGTCAAACTTGAATGGAAGTGGTACGAGCAGCAGAGTCAGAATATATGACTCAGTGGTTGACAAGCACAATTCATATTTGACTTCGGCAGTAATGTGATGGTCGTGTTTCTTGTACTTCCATAGTCTTCTGAAGAAGGCGAATACAGGACAGTATTTTTCACGAAAATTCAAGCGAACAATTGAGTTTTATTATTCCATTTTGTGGCTTTAGTGTTCAGTGTAAATTATGGTTTATCATCTAGCTGTTTAAAATATGTATGTGGCAATCGAAGCAGATCCAAAAATGTACTGTGACAGTATATTCCTCCAACCATAAATCTTGCCTTTCGAAATAACAAGCAGTAGCGTGCACACACCCCGAGAGGGCAGGGCAAGGTCAACCTTTAGTAAAGGTTCTGGTTTGCTCTGTCTCAGTATACTTTTCTGCCCCTTTCTTAGCTTTTTCTTTGCCCTTTTCAGGCCTTGTGCCATTTTTCCGGCACCGCTGCATCAGCTGAGCTAAGGTCAGCACAAAGGGCAGGCGCAGGCCCCCCGTGCACCTCACTGGTAGCAGGCCACTCAGTTTCATCCTAGACTGGAAAACAACCACTTCCCACCGGAGGTTTGATCTACCACCCACCCCAGTTTGTATTTATTTTTTCGGCTTCCACTTACTAAACTTCCTTTTACATGCATTTCCTCCACGCACTTCATTCATACCGCTGTCCACCTCCCCTCCTCACTCTCATTTTCCTCATCCCTCGCATGCCATCTGCCCTCCCCCCCCCCCCCAAAAAAAAAATTTCTTGCACATATCTCTGTTCCCCCAGAGTTTTATCGCTTTGCTAATTTTCCTACCATTCCCTCTTTCATTGGTTAAAAAAAATCTTTCCTTCCTTCACCCATGTTTTTGGCTATTCATTATCTCACATTATAAAGCAAAATTTCACAGCAAAACTGCAAAAACAAAGTATGCAAGAACCCCAACAATAAAAACGGGTGAGCGTGTTAATTCTTCGGCCTGCGCAAAGTTGAAATTGGTACATTGTTGCCTTGACTAACATTTGCTCTGCACAGTTACTACAGCGGCAATTCTTTTAAAAATTACGACAGGAACAGGATTTTTTTTCATGCGGTATGAATCGCTCAAGTCGAAAACGATAGGTTGGGAGTGGTGGGGGGGGGGGGAGTGAACGGGGAAATGCCCGTTTGTTGGGCAGTGCGTCAGTTACCCCTGCTCGGGGCATTTTAATGCCATAATCACTAAAGATATTCGGGAGGGGAAATGCGTCTCTTACGTAAAGCATACGATTATGCCTTAACTGTGGTGAGGGTAAGTAATTAATACAACTACCCTAACATATTCAACTGCAGGTTGTGAAAGGAAGGAGAGGGATGGGTAGGCGGATAGGAAGGGAGGGGAAAGGACAGGGACGGGAAGAATGGGGACCGGGAGGAAAAGAGGACTATTACAGGAAGAAAAATTGCCTGTTGTAGTCAACATTCTGCCCACACCGACTGAAAATTGGGAAAGAACCACGGGTGAAACAAAACCCTGAGCGAAGCCGTGTGTGACTGCTAGTATTTTTTATATGCAAATGATACTGGGTGGGGCAGAAAGGTAGTGCTAGGGCAATGAAACATTGCATGGTGTGTAGGCTGGGGGGGGGGGGGCCCACTAACCACGTATCGATCACTGACCTTGATGCAGATTTTTAAGAACATCATGATGCTAACATTTTAATCATGCTTCGTAGAACCCCGGTGTAAATTAGAATTTTGCACACATTGGCAAGCCATGGCCATGAAAAAAATGAAGGAAATTCAGTATGTTAGTTTCGGCACTATGGATACAGAGCTGAAAATCAACTTAAATAGCATGTAGTCGTTAGTTTGGTACGTGCTTATACACATTTCGCATTAAGAAGCAGTGGGATGTTTGTGTAAATATGTACACATTTTCTACACGCATATTATGCCTCCGAAAATACGCAATACTACCTAGTGGTGTTTCTTTTTTCTGGCGTAGTGTAAGTTATCTTTTCACATTCTCTCAAGCCAGCGTAAAATGAGCCTGTCAGCTTTCAAACAGGAATTTTGGAAATTCCAAGCATCATTCTGTTGTTCTCACTGAGGGGTTTCCCTTCAAAATGGTTCTGTCTTTTAGATACACTTAAGCACCTTGCGTTGGTAGGTAATGTTGTTGGCAGCAATTGCAAATAGGTATAATTTAATGACTATGGTCACTTCTGAAACAAAATCAGAAATGTTTACCAAAGGGATGAACAACTTTAGTTTTATTTTCTAGCTGACCATTGTAGGCCTACTTGCATAATATGCTGTATTTGCAGCATCTGTCTGTTTCTGCATTTACGTATACCTGGACCCTGACAAGAAATGTTGAAGATATTGGAAATCTTTAACGTATCGAGTCATCAGTATGTCAGTTGCTGTTTGATCCCATCTAGCTTCATGTACTTGAGGACCACTGGACTTTATTCCACACTCACTGTTTGGCAGGAAAGCCAATCGATCAGCATAACAGAATGATGCCTGTAATTTCCTTGTTTCCTAAAGTAGCGTATGTACCGAATTTTGTTCCATTTTTTCAACGGCCATGCTTTGCCACAGTCCCCAAGTTAATAATTTATACTGGGGTTCTACGAAGCATGATTAAGAAGTTAGCATCATGATGACCTTGAAAATCTGCATCAAGGTCAGTGATCGACACATCTTGATTGTGAGGGTGCACCCTTGTTTTCTGCCCCACCCTGTGTGAAAGTAATGTGATTGTATGGTCCCGGGTCTGATAAGTCTGCCGTATAGGAGACGAACGTCACTCAATCTTGTAATGTTTTTATTACGTTTGCAGAGAACTTAAAGCTGCTGAAGGGCCTGGTAGTCTCTCACGCTACCCTTATCTGTACAGACTGGCAGTGGATTTTGCCAGGGTCCCCTTCACTCATTGACCAGATCAACACCTGCAGAAACTATACTGAGCTCTGTCACCACTCAGCCACGATGACCACTGTAGCTTCGAAATGAAAGACTGCCTCTCTACATTGACATGTTAATCTATCCTTATCAATATTGTTTTTGTTGCCAATGTATTCCTCAACACGATCTACATAATTTTTATGGCAGTGTATGCTAAAACACTATGAGAACCAAGTGGGGTAATGGATACCAGTAACGTGTCACCGTAATTTGTAATGTCGTTTTATTTAAAATTAGTTATGGTATTATTCGTACATATCATACCTGTAGTATTTCATTTTAATTAATTTATATTAAAAATATTAATTAATATATTCGGTATAGATTAAGCACGTGTAGCCTTAACCTCAGTCTAAGGGTAATAAGCCAATCCGACTAAGCAAGATGTTTCTGGGTTTTAGTGGGAAGCCAAGTGGAAAGCAATTCCAGCAACTAATTTTCCTTCCTCTAAGCAGCTGCTGTGCCTTCTTTGCCTAGGGACAGAACGGTACCCGCTATTCAGCAGGCAGCCCAGAGTTATACTGTAAGCTGCCTTTAGTGATTGCTAATTGACTTGAGAAAACAAAAAAAAATTTCATCAACTGACGGTTCGCTAATATTGTTCATTTGATAATTTACTGAACAATAAGAAGGGAGGATGCAGCTCAAAATTATTGATGTAGTTGCTTTTAAGAACCAAGGTGTTATTTTTTTGGGTGGGGCCTAAGTAGATTGTAGAAGAAATAAATTTGCTATTTAATAGAGTATTAAGGAGGGGTGCTACATTGCTCAAATAATAAATAGAAAGTCTACTCCATATCCAAACAAGCATTTAGTGTTCGAGCTGTCAGGAGTTAATGTTTTTTTCTTTAGCAAAACGTGCAACGTAAAGATTTTGTTTGAAATTGTCTTAAGCACGGATTTACACACGTGTGCAGAGCATAATACCTAGTCCATTGCATATCCCTTGCTGCACCACGTGTTATTCCTATTGTTTGTTTGCTTTTTTAAGCACTAGTTTTAACGTTCATTTTACATGTAGTTATTTCTTTTATTTCAGGAATGTGGAAAAAGACTGAAGTTTACCGAGAACAACCAGAAATACACTTCAAAAATCAGCTTATTGTCGTATTAGATGTTGAGGAGTGCTCAGAGTTTCCAACTGTTGGTGAAGAAGCCACCAATTCCAAAAATAACCTTCAGCATGAATGCAGAGACAATTTTCTAACATGGAGCACATTTTTTAATTATAACCATCTGGTTCAAGACCGTCTTCGGAGTTCCTACATAAAGGTAAAGGTATTCCGTAATGATGGAAAACTGTGCTTTGTTCATACGATTGCGCGTATGCACGTTTGCGTGCAAAGCGTGGGTTTTCATGGCAAGTCAGCATGTCGGCAAATAGATGATGGTTCAAGTGTAATGTTCTATTCCAGTGACCATTTGACCAGAATAAACATTATTATCTTGGATGGCATAAGGGCAATCAATTGTATAAAACACTAATCAAGTATAAAATAGGTAGACTAAATAATAAGCAAACATCCAATTATACTGGGCCTTTAATCGACACTCCGGTGTACACAATATTGACCCCACAATATGGCCAATTAAATCAATGACAGATTGTTATGATTTGATTGCATCGATTACAATTATCGGCAATGAGTCGAACGAATGGCATTACGGATTAAGTCGAGCGGTAAACCTAATCATTATGATTTTCTCTATATTAATTAAAAGAATCTCGGGTTAATTTAGTAGCGTACGGATTGGTACTAGTTAAGCATAAACAATCATAGCTATTGCTAATGAATCAGAATACTTAGCTTTATAATAGAAGCTTGAGTACGGCCATAGGCCCACGGCTCGGCTAGGCGGCGAAGCCCCGTCACCAACTCGGCACGGCGATCGGCCTGGCGTACTTCTGGATTGCGGCCTTCGGAATTTGACTGGCGTGAACTAGTTAACAACTGCTGAGCTGCTGATGATCGATTGATATCACGCATTCCGAGGTTCGGTTTAAATACTCTGGCGTTATTGGCCATGATCGATCCATTGTAGTATTGATTTATTATTGAAATGCTAAATACAATAACATTTGGACAGCTTGGGCCCTTATCACCAAATGGGACCTCTACGCATGTCAATCATTCTATTGTTGCTTTCGGGTTCATTAATTGTTCCCCGTATGCGGCGCTTTGAAGTTATTTATTGTTATTCCACGAAGTGATCGATCACGAGCGACGATCTTATCGTAATTAAATCTACTTCTAGAAAGTCATTTAGGTTCTATGAAACTGTCGTAAATAATGCCAGCTGGTAATGCCATCCTTTAAAATCTAACAATAGGTGTAATTACACTTGTTCAGTCTCAAATGATCTTGCCGCCTCTCGGTCACCTTTGAAGAGGACTCCCAATTATAATTGTTATCTGGAGTCGTTTTGATCTATCGGAATAAATAATCGGCTCATGCATTTTAATAAATGTATGATATTATGCATCCAATTAATTAATTGTATTGTTTCTGTTATGAATATTAATTAAGCCATTATTAATTTCCTTACACAAGATCTCGGCACCGGTCATAATTTAGTTTGAGTATACTGGCTACGATTGAGATAAGTATGTGATCCGGCAGAGTCTTAGAGTGTATGGAATCAGAGTTAGGTAGGCTATTCCTTGTCAGATCCGTATGGAACTTATGAAGAGTTCGGACAGGTATTGGGAAAATTTGCGTAAATAACTGTGTAGGTCCTCTTTTTCTTCCCCCCCCCCCACCTCCAGGAAGGCCATGCAGAGTTAATTGTTTGGTTTACAGGCGCGTGTGGGTGCTTTAAATTATAGCGGGTCAAAATTTTTTATCTAAATCTTGGTTCACCCGCCTAAAAAATTGTGTGTCCATCAAATTTTGACTGTTTTGACATTCAAATACGCCATTTTAACTGGCTCGAAATAAGCTTTTCAATGGTGCAAGTTTCAAACCTCTATCTTAAACTAGTAAGTAAGAACTTATGAGGCAAAAACGTAAAAAAAAAATGAATACTTGATAACAAATACAGGTAACTTATTAACAAACCTTTAAGGCTCGCTACACACTCTTTCAGCTTTGAGTTGAGCTAGATACATGTCGAAGAAACATGGTCAGTTAAATAAAATAAAATGCCTGATTGCCTGGTGCTTCAATTTGCAACCTCGCCTGTAAACCAAGTAATTTTTTTTGACGTGGCCTTACTGTTCTTTATTAATCATGCAGAAGCAATTCAAAGTCGTAAGTCATCAAGAATAAGAAGTTTAAGCATAACGTAACATAACAAAAAGCGGTCGATCCTAGCTTTACAGTTACAGGCAGTCAGGCTGGGGGGGGGGGGGGCACACAACTGCACAAGGAGGGCGTTTCGGGGATTTATCACAACATTTGGGCATAATGGTTTGTGCAGTTTATGTGGGTGCCTCCTGTTCGGCCGCTGCGAATTAGAGAACAGCTTCTCTTTGGGAAGTCTGTCAATACTGTGAGTGACCTTATAAGTCTGCAAGATGTCCCCCGCTTTCTTCATGCTGCAAGAGATTGCAAGTCCATGAGTCGCAGATGCTGCTGTTAAGCAAAATTAGGGTACACCGAATGCAACTGAATACTTAATCTGCTGAATAACGAATATTGAATAGCCTGTACAACCGAATACTCAACTTGCTAAATACTGAATATACAACCGAATACTTAAACTGCTGGATACTGAATTGAATATCAAGCCATTTATATATTCGACTGAATACTAAATTGAATAGCAAGCAATTTATATATTCAACTGAATACTGAATTATTCGACTGAATACATGGCCGAATGCTCTGCCGAATACCTGTAAATTAAACATGCACTGATTAAAATGTGTGACCATAGTGATTATCGGTAGAGACATTAGTTCACCAAGTTTCCTGATGATAAAACATTATGAAACGGAGGTAAAGCTGTGCAAACGCTTATGCGCCTTTCAAAAAACTTAACCCTCCCCCTCTTAAAATCTACAGTTTCGTATTGGCCATGAAAAAAGCCAATCACCCATCATTTTTCCTTCCTTTAGGAATGTCAGAAGACAACTACGTACAAAACGAAAACGTAATGCTTTGCTAAACATTCTTACATTAATTAAATTGTATAAATCTATACTAAAAAATTATTCGGCCGAATACCAATATGCGGCCAAAATCAGTATTCGGCCGAATACCAACAAATCTTTACATTGTTTGGTAGGGGTGTGCGAGTACAATAATTTTAATTTGAGTCGAGCCGAGTCGAGTTTGCAACAGAAGAGTTGAGTATCGAGCCGAGTTCGAGTATTTGGTGAAGATACTTATTTTGTAAGCGTCTTTTTTTTTTTTTTTATTTGTCAGTGTACTAATAACTAAATACTGCTTAACGGACTTTGTGAGTCAACATGTACAACTGGTTTTCCAGTTTTTACAATATAACTTTAAAATGGTTTGAGCTAATGGCTTTTAATTTTCACCACTGGAAAGCTCTCGTCGAAACGATTAATTTGGTATATTTGAACGTCAAAATCGGTGAAATATTGCCGAAGTTATCGCATTTTCACCGGATTCAAGTTTTTCGAGTATGGATGCAAGCGACAAGCCGAGTTCAAGTACACGACGTGTGCTCGGCTCGGCTCGAATTTTTTGAGTATCGCACATCCCTACTGTTCGGCCAAAGTCAGTATTAAGCCGAATACCGGATGTCAGTATTCGGCCGAGTACCAAATGACACTTTTCGGCCATAATCACAAATCAATATTCGGTGGACTACTGAATGTCACTATTCGGCCAAATAGGCAAATACCGATTGTTACTCTTCAGCCAAAATCAGTATTCGGCTGAATACCAAATATCATTATTCGGCCAAATACCAAATACTTGAATTGTGGGCCGAATACTGAATAATTACCGAATATTTGGTGCATTCCTAAACAAAATCGTGGAGACCTGGGACCAGTTTGTTGGAACGCCTGTGCACTGCCCCGAGGTTCCATGCTTGAACACAGTAGTCCAAGTGCGGACGGACGAAGGTGGTGTAACCTGATGGTGGCCAACCTAAGGCGGGTAAAATGTCGTGTAAGCGGTGATGCACTAAGCACTTGGCTTGTTGTCAAGCGGGTAAGTATGATAGGGGTTGTTGTAGCCCAAGTGGAGCACTCACACTGTCTTATCTTTGTTAAAATGAAAGTTTATTGGTAGCTGCCCACAGATGGACTTTAATTGAGGTATTGCTGGAGAGCATCAGCATTGGTGTTCAGCCTCCGGAAGATCTTTGAATCGTCAGTAAAAAGATTACAGAGAGACCTGATAACACCTGGCAAATCATTCATGTACTTCGGAAATACCTTTTGAAGGGTTGATCAACAGTAGGAATTGCTTAAAACGTTAACTGGAAAATTTAATCGTCATAAACTTTGTTTGGAACAATTTTTTTTATCACACGAACGATATTTGCAGGACAAACCAGAAACTGATATTTGGCAGCCGTTTTCCAACACGGCCACGAAAAGTGAGACCAAATTGAAACATTGGTTTTTCCGATTGTTTTTGGCCCACTGAATCCAAAAATGTATACTGTAGTATTGCAAAGCTGCACAAAATTTGAATGAAGACCTGCTTTAGAGCACATTGTATTTGATTAAACAGGAACCCGATTATTCTTCAGAGTACTGATTTTTGTTTGGCTGTATATGATTGTATTGCGTATCTATTAAATCCTGTGAATTTATTTTCCAGTCAAGAGAAGACGATTTTAATCATGATGGAAAATTTGATGCTTTACATGCGAGCCTTATTGTGCCCTTGAAGAAGAATGAGCAAGTTTATTCGGTTAAACTTCTTTTGTTGTTTGAATACCAACTACGTGTAAGTTACTAGGTCTTGAAATGATGTGATGCTACATAACGCAATTCATTTGCAGCATACCAGTTTTAAATCACTGTTTAATGTTTGTTAAAGCGCTACTGGTACCGTTACTGGATCAGTACTGGTTAAATAAATATAGATGTAACAGAAACACAATAGCGCATCAGCAAAACCAAACACTAGAAATAGCCTTTATTGCGGACTATCTTTCATTGAGATGACATGAAACGAACGCTGGAAAACAACTCGACAGGGGTGTGCGATACTATCGAATTTCGATACTGATACCGATACTGTATTGGTATCAGTAGTGGTATCGAAATTCAAAACTTGGTATCCATTTTTCGGTAGTATCGAAGGTATCGAAAAAGTATCGTTGGTTTAAAAACTAGTGCAGTATTAAGAGAGTACCGAAGAGGTTTTGGAACAAAAAATTAATTTAACGAGTTCACATCGATGTAGATCGGTGACCGGTAGGCCTAACGTTTAGAAGCCTAACAAAAGTAGCAGTTTTCACACGTTTTTAATGGACTACCTACCTAGTGACTGTTTGTTTGTGAGAGTAATATGCACCAAATAAACTGTAAAATCCCAAGAAGAATGCTGATTACTGGAGCAGAATACGTTACAGTTGATTGCTGTCTGTTTATGGAAGCCAAGACTTTATATACAGGTTCTTCCATAACGCCTCACATGTGCAAAACAAACCGTTCGCTGCTGTACACAGTTTGGTACTGCCAAAACACAGAACACTCCATAGAGCTGTAATACAGCAGTCCAAAGGCAAAACGAGAGTTAAAGAGTCCAATGAACTACTTTTAATACTTGCTTGTACACATTTATTACGCAGCAGATGTTCCTATTATGTAAACTTACTTTTTTCACCTTTCGTTCAAAACCTGTCCGTTCAACGGAAGTGACATCATCTCGAACGCGACTGAGGGCTTAGCTGAGGGATTGTGGGATCGAACCATCGAGCAGCTCGCAAAGGTGGTTGATTTTTACGGAATTGTGAGCATGCACGAGGCACGGTTTATCGACTGATTCTGGATGGATTATCGACTGTCCCTGAATGGACCCATCAGTCGCTTTGAAAGGTGACGTCGTCTCCCTTGCCAGACACTTTTTTGAACGTTCTGTTGAGGTTTCTGTGCATTGAAGGTACCAAACTGTCTTTAGAAGTGTATGTACGGTTCGTACACATGTGGGCCGTTTTGAAAGAACTTGTATTATTATATCGTTGCTGGTCTCTGTTGTTGAGTAGCATTTTTTTAGTGCAACTTGATGAGTAGCCATCTTGAAATTGAACAATGCAATGCATGATGGGTACGTTTCCGTAAAAATAAAAGTAACTAATTTGTTTTAAACTTGCTTAAACTGATTCTTTTGTGTTAATAAATTATAAATTAAAAATATTTTATTTATATTTGTATACATAATAAAAAAAATAAAAAATTCTGGAAAGCAAAGATCTTTAGGTATGTTAGCTTCACTAAACATTAGTCATAGATCCTGGCAGCAACAATCCTATGTAACTATCTTGTTTTAAACTCAAATTGAATTTTTTTTTATTAAACTGGATATGTTTGTGTCATTAAATTACAAATATTAAATTCATATTTATTTTCATACATAAATTTAATATGATTTTATAAAATATATATTAAAAAAATTAACTGTTAGTGAAGAAAACCAGAAAGCCTATCAAAGTAAAAAACCCAACAAACCCTTTGAAGCTTTGTTTCATAATTACATAATTATAATATATAATTTTTTCTGTATTACGTTATTTGTAATGTGAAATACATAAAAATGTAAGTAAATTCCATTAGCCTAGTCTGAGTTTATTTTTAAATTTCTATGCTGAACAGTTGTCTGTAGGATACTCTAATGAAAATTAACAATTTTTTTCATTAATACTATAGCGCCTTTATAAAACTTTTTAAGGTTCAGTTTCTAACGTAACAAAGGAGTTCAGGTCAGCATTATTGCCATCTGAAATATTTCTGGGAACAGTAATTGTAATGAAGGAATAAAGGAGTCATTTGAATTTGTTTATTTCTACTGCTTGCTTAAAAAAGGTATCAGTATCGAAAAAAGTATCGGTATCGAAAAAAGTATCAGCATCGGAAAAGTATCACTATCGAGAAAGTATAGGTATCGAAAAAGTATCGCGATACCGATACTCAGATTAATAAAGTATTGGTATCGGTATCGAATTGAAAAACCTAGTATCGCACACCCCTGCAACTCGAATGTTTCTATAGTCTGAGCCATCTCTCTACTGCCATAATAAAAGACTTCCCGATTCCACTATGGAGGCTCGTAGCCGTGACTCCATTAGCTAGAGGTAATGTTGCTGCCGTTAATGGAAAGGCATTTCCCATTTTATTAACCTCTTGCCTGCCACGAACGAACTGAGCTCGTCTAAATGCTGTCATTTTACCATCTGTTTGTAGCTTTCCATTCTGTGTAGTGATTTGGACGAATCCAGCTCGTTCATGCCGCCAGCAACAGAGCATATACCATCAGCCACCATTAGGTGCTTCCATCTACTGTCCTTTATGAACACAAACTAGTTATTCGTCTTTTGGCAGCTGGCAGTATATATTACCCCCACCTTCAGGATGGCCATGCAGAGTTAATTGTTTGGTTTACAGGCGCGTGTGGGTGCTTTAAATTATCGCGGGTCAAAATGTTTTATCTGAATCTTGGTCCACCCGCTAAAAAATTGTTTCTCCGTCAAATTTTGACTGTTTTGACATTCAAATACGCCATTTTAACTGGCTCGAAACGAGCTTTTCAATGGTGCAAATTTCAGACGGCTATCTTAAACTAGTAAGTAAGTAAGAATTAACCTCTTGCCCCTTCCGGCCTTCAACCAAAATGGCGTCGCGTTGCATCGCACCACCAAAAAAACTTAAACAAACACAAAATGAACTGTTTCTGGTGAAGATACAGATTCCGAATCAACTGACGAATCGTTAGTAAGTAATAGGGCTTCAAATTCTAGCGAAGTTTTGCTGAGTGAGAGCTCTAGTGAGGATGAAAGTGATTCAGATGACGGCATTGCTGCAGCACACACATGGTGCAAAGTAAACGCAAACAGTCCAGCACCGCCGCCTGCACAATTTCCTTTTGTTGGGAAGCCAGACATTCACTCAAACCCCTTAGAACTGATGAAAGTGATCCCTATTTTTTAGACTTTTTTTTATAACGACTTGATATCTTTGATAGTTCAAGAAACAAATAGGTATGCAGAGCAACAGATTGCAGTGACATTTCTCAAACGATTTTCTTGTGCAAAAAAGTGGTTTTCTATGTATGCTGGTGAAATATTGCTATTTTTGGCTGTATTTATGCTTCAAGGCCTGGATCATACACCTGAGGTAAGCTGGTACTGGACACGTAAACACATGATGATCTCTCCTTTTTTCCCGACAATTTTGGGGTATAATAGACGAAATTTCTGCAGTTCTCTGATAAGTGATAATGCAACGTACGATGCCAATGCTCACCCCCAGCCCAAACTAAATAATATGTGGCCTATTTGGAGCTATTTCAACCCAAAATACGAAGTTATACACCCGCAAGGGACGTTTAGGTTGGATATAGTTTATGCCATTAAAAAGGGCACGGTTTGGACTGAAACTGTTATCTGTTATGTGAATCGTCATCTGGTTACAGTTGGGCAGTGATCTATAGTGAAAAAGGAACTTCAATAGGAGATGGGTAGCTCAAGAGTGTGCGCAGGGTACTACTAAAGTAGAATTGGTGAAGCCACTGTTGAACGAGGGAAACTGTCTAACTGTAGTAGATAGTTACTACATGAGCCCTGAGTTAGTGGTACTGCTCATTCTCAACAAAACTGATTGCTATGGTACTGTGCAAGCCAAACGAAAAGGACTTCTCCCCGACTTTTCAACTGAAAACCTGATAAAGGAAGCATTGTAGCTTTTCAAAGAAGTTAATGTCTTGCATTGAGCTGGAAGGATAATAAAGATGTATTCTGCGCGAAAGTTATATTCTGAGATGGTCGAAGCTTGGCATTGTGAAAAAGAATGGAGGGCACTTCGTGAAGGAAGTCAATCTTCCCTCATCCGCCTATACAGAAAAAAAACGGCAACAACGAGATCACTACCACCTCTAAATGTTGGGAACACCTATATTACGGATAACCAGGAAAAGGCAGAAGTACTTTGCTCTGCATTTGTTGCAAATACAATAACCGACGACGGTATTCCAATTGCTCATTTGCCATCACCGGTACCACAAAATGAATGCTGTTCAGAGGTTTCTTTTACGGCATCCAATGTTCTAGTGGCCCTAAATAAACTGAAGCCAAGCCATTCGTGTGGCCCAGACGGATTTTCTGCCTTTCTGTTTAAGCGTATTGCCCCTGAAATTTGTTACCCATTATCCAAACTGTTCTCCATTTCGTTGGCACAAGGCTGCCTCCCAACAATATGGAACACGGCTACAGTAGTTCCAATATATAAGAAAGGGCCACCATCCAACCCACTAAATTACAGACCGATAGCTCTTACTTGTGTGGCCTGCAAAGTTATGGAAGCGATTATTCGCAATTCTATTCTCCAGTTGTTTAGTAAATATTCGATTATTAAACAGGACCAATTTGGCTTCTTACCCAACCGGTCGGCAACCCATCAGTTACTCCTGGTCCTTGACCAGTGGACATCTGCGTTGGATGTCGGTATTCCATCCGACACCATCTATTTTGATTTTAAAAAGGCATTCGAATCAGTGATCCATCGTAAATTGTTAGCCAAGATTCGTGCCTGTGGCATTTCCGGCAACCTTAAGAACTGGATAGCTTCCTTCCTGGGAAATCGTACCCAGAGGGTTATTGTTGAGGGATCATTTTCATCGAGAGTATCAGTCCCGTGCGGTGTCCCACAGGGATCAGTTCTTGGCCCTGTGCTCTTTATTATTTACTTAAATGATTTATCGTTCTCAACGGATAACACCTTCGGGTATAAGTTCGCAGATGATTTGAAAATTGGTGCTCCAACAGTTGTGTCATTAGACAGCGAATCTTTAGACGTGGAAATACTTGGAGTACTTAATTGGTCACTAGTTTGGCAACTTCCTCTTTCTAATACAAAATGCCAAACCTTTCATATTGGATCCCAAAATTGTTGTCGCAGTTATTTCCTCGAGGACTGCATCTTAGCAAGCCAATCCGAAATAAAGGACTTGGGGGTATGGTTTTCTAATAATCTCAAACCAACACTGCACTGTCATAAGGTCTGCGCCGCAGCTTTTCGTCGTTTGGCTATGGTAAATCGAAGTTTTACTTCGGGCAATGTCAGCACCCTGGTCTGGGCATTTAAGACTTTCGTCCGTCCATTGTTAGAGTATGCAACTCCGGTGTGGTCACCATACCTCCTTAAGGACATTGATTTAATTGAATCCGTTCAGCGTAAATTTACAAAGAGTATCCCGGGTTTTCGTGAGATAAATTACTTGGAACGTCGTGTGAGGACGGGCCTGGAGTCATTGGAACTGCGCAGAATTAAATTTGACCTTATTTTGACATACAAAATCTTACGCGGTCTGGTGGCCGTTGACCTGCCTCTTTTCGATTTCGCTCCTAATCCCTATGTAACTAGAGGACACCAATGGAAGCTAGCTGTTCAGAGCTCCCATCTTGAGTGCCGAAAAAATTTTTTCTCCGTTCGTGTAGTCCCAATATGGAATTCTCTTAGCAGTGAGACAGTGAACATGAACACAGTTTCAGGGTTCCGTAGAATGCTGACGACACAGCCCTTAGAAACCTTTCTGAAGCGCCCTTAAAATTTATTTTTGACTTCATCTCGTCCCATCGGCCCGGTGTTAGTGGCTCACCACCCTTCCGGCAGCCCTCCACCAAGTGTGGAAAATTACCAATATTATTATTATTATTATGTCCTCCTTCTAATCACAGTCCACAATCCAGAAATGAACGAGAGTCAAGCGTGCTCCGAGACAGTGATCAAACCAGAGACTGTGCTTGATGATAACGATACAATGGGGGAAGTGGATCGTTGCGATCAAAATGTTGGAAGTTATCAGTTTAACAAAAAAAGACAAAAGTTGTACTACAAAAAACTATTTCAACACTTGATGGATTAAGCAATCTACAACAGTTTTGTCATCTATGAACTTGACCACCTTGACTTACGTGTCAAACTGTGAGAACGGATCATTGAAAAGCATCATAAGCCTGAAATCGTGCCAAAACATGGGCGACCAAGCATGAACCGCAATCGCGTTCGTCTTACTGCTCCCCACTTTCCGTCATTTCTTCCTTCTACCCCCACCAATCAAGAACCAACCAGAAGATGTGTTGTCTAATGTCAGAAAAGGGACAGCAACAAGAAAAAAATCCGTAAAGAAACAAGAGTCTGGTGTAAATACTGCGACGTTGGTATGTGCGCCATTCCTTGTTTTGAAATATATCGTACCAACAAAGACTTACATAGCTAGGCAAAATTATTGTAAAATATATTTACTATAGCCTATATGTATGTTACAAATTATGAAGGCTACAACAATTGAACAGGTAGTATCCAAGTGCCTAATATAACAGAAATTGTTTGTGTGTTTTTCAAATTAATTACGGTACAAAGATATGCTACTTTATTCTAATTTTACATGGCCTCCACTTAAATGTGTTCAAAGTTAAGTTTTTACTTGCAATAAAGTATGGGCCCTTTGAATATGTGTACAAAAAATTGCCTTTGTGAAGTAATGATTTGGAAAAATTCAGGTTAGCCAAGTAGGAAAAATAGACCCTTTACTGAACATTGAGAGCTTCCCTGCATAGCGTCAAACATAAAGAGCACCTCAAAGTAGATGCACAGTCGGAAAAGCGCAAGCAAGGGATTCATGGAAGTGGCATTTCCTTAACAGTAGATGGCCCAACAGTAAGAACGTCTTAAGTAGCCATGTGGAGATAGTTGATTCGAGTCCCAGTAATGGCTTCTTAATGAAATACAAGTCCATAATAAAGGCTTGATGAATCTTAGGTATTTTTAGTGTACGATTTAGTGTTGTTTCCTTTAAATCTAGTGGCAGCCAATTTTTAGACAACGTGGCCAAATTTTGACCGATTTCGATGTTCAAATGCAGTAATTTTCACACGTCAAAAGGGCATTTCAATCCATAATGGGAAAGTTGAAACACACAATTTTCAATAGGAATGAGTTCACAAGTCACTCTGCAGATTTTCAATAAGCAATAATTCTAATTGGATGGAGTCTATAGACAGTGACACGCTTGTCTTCATCATGCTTTTGGGTAGATGTCGTGTCGAGACTCGTTTATACCACGTCAGTTTGATACGTTCAAATTTCCCGCATGAAGCAACAAATCTTTACGATCTTTGAAAGATCGAAGACATTACAACTACACAAAACAAACAATTTCAAGTTCAAAGATATTTCTCACTTCAATATCTTGCGAATTTTGGATAATTCTTTTGCTGTAGATGTTAAAAACGTCCGACTGTCTTCTTCATGAGTTTACTGCACCACTATACAACCTCGTCAAGTCATCTCAAGTATTATTTAAATCATCAAGCGGTTGGCCATAGCTCACTGTATTCACTCGGCCTCTCCTCTACTTCTCATCCAGTATATTGTGGTACAAATCTACGGCCTTTTGCTGTAGATGTTAAAAATGTCTGACTATCTTCAGGCAATTTACTACACCACTATATCACCTTGTCAAGTCATTTCAAGTGTTATTTAAATCTTGCGGTTTGCTACTGCCAGGCACACTGTATTTACTTGACCTCTCCTCCAGTTCTCATGCAGTGCATTGTTGAATTTACCACGCAGCAAAAACTGGATCCCTGGGTTTGATGGTCCCTGGATATTCCTGGATATATTCATCAGCACTGCCTTCTCTTGGACGTGGTGTTGAATAACCAGGGATTCGTATTTACTCGGCCTCTTCTCCAATTTTCACGCAGTGCGTTGTTGAATTCACCACGCAAGAAAAATTGGATCCCTGGGTTGATGGTCTCTGGATATTCATCAGCACGGCCTT
>JAHWFP010006597.1:0-37290 GCA_023313725.1 Lithobius niger
CAAATTTTAGAAAATTCACAAGTCGCTCGAACAAACACTTAAGAGACGGTGTAAACCAGATTTACCGACTTATTAAATATGGCGACTAGTTGTTTAGTCGAGCGACGTAAGGAAAAAATATCTTAAAATATGCCTACTTTTTGTACTTCCTTTGTATTTTCGTGTTATTAGTTTATACAGGGTGGGGCAAAAAGGAAGGGCCACCCTTGGCAATCAAAGATGGTTAATGTTAGGATAATGAAACTTTGCATGGTATGTAGGCGAACGGGGGGCCAACTAACCATGCGTCGAGCACTCACCTTGATGCAACTTTTTAATCATGCTTCGTAGAACCCCAGTGTAAATTAGAAACTTGTAGACAGTGTCAAGGCATGACCATTGCAAAAAACAGAACGAAATTCGGTATGTTAGTTTAGGAATTACGGAAATTACAAGAATCATTCTGTTGTGCTGGCAGAGTGGCTTTCCTGCCAAACAGTTCTGTCAGGGTCTTTCGTACACCACGCATCGTTTTGGTAGGTAATGGTGTTGGCAGCATACGTAATTGGCATAATAAAATAACCGTGATCAGCTCTGAAACAAAATCAGAAATGTTAATCTGAGGGACGCACAAGACAGTTTAGTTTTATTTTCTAGATGACCATGGTGACTAAATTATGCCAACTTGCATGATATGCTGTAGTTTGCAACACCATTCTGTCTATACGTGTAATGTAGCAGATTGTGTCACGCTGGTGTCGAGTCATCAGTATGTCAGTTGCTGTTTTGTTTCAAAGCAGGCTTCACGTGCTCTGAGGACCACTGGACTTTATTTCAGGCTCACTGTTTGGCAGGAAAGCCAATCGGTCAGCACAACAGAATGATGCTTGGAATTTCCGTAATTCCTAAACTAGTGTACCGATGTTCTTTCCGTTTTTTGCAATGGCCATGCCTTGCCAATGTCTACAAGTTTCTAATTTGCACTGGGGCTCTACTAAGCATGGTTAAAAAATTAGCATCACGATGACCTTGAAAATATGCATCAAGGTCAGTGATCGACACATGGTATTCCCCCCCCCCTCATTCGCCTACATACCATGCAAAGTTTCATTATCCTATAACATTAACCATCTTTGATTGTCAAGGGTGGCCCTTCCTTTCTGTCCCACCCTGTATACAGCGTCGAAGCGGGGAGCGTTAGTTGTAGAAGAGTAAACAAAACAAAAACGTGTACTCCAAGTGTTGTAAGTGCAACAAGCCATCTACGTGATGCGCTGTTCTTTAGTATAACTGCAAAATAACACACGAAATATGCGCAAATGTAAGGAAATCTACTAAAGAAGACCACTGAAATATAGTCACAGGAAAACCTATTTTTAACTGTATCATTTGGGAAGATCGTTTTTAAGTATTCAAATATAAATATGAACTACACAGGCACCGTGGAGACAGAGACACGCTGTGGAAAAAAGAAAAAAAACTAAATATGCAGCAAACTACTAGAAACAAGGTACCCCGGACTGATGACACGAACTTCTTCGTCACTACTGCTGCTCACTTGCCATCCTTAGAAGTTCACAGTGAGGTCCATTGCACTTCGTTTGTTTCTAACAGAATAACAGGACGGCAATTAAACACAGTTACGAAGCTTATAGAAACTTTCTAGGATGATTAAACACACTTTTAGCCTATAGTTGGTCCTCCTGTTTTTTTTAAATTTTTGCAAGAGGTACAAATCTATGATAAGAAATAGATTTGGGGTTTGTTTAACACCTCTGTAACGTGTGACGCAGTGGCAACCGGAATCAATGCACTGTGACTGAGGTTGACGCTAATGACCTAGCTGTAGACGCGCTATTAAGCTTCAATTCCCCCCCCCTTAGTTGGTCGTGGCATTCGATCATGTATTCACTTAGTTGGGGGGGGGGGGAATTGACATTTAATGGCGCGTCAACAGCTAGGTCATTAGCACCAACCTCAGACACAGTGCAGTGTCCCGGGAGGGTTGCCACTGCGCCACATATGACAGAAATGGTGGGCGCACTTGGTTGCACTTGGCCGCACTAAAAGTCGTTTGTTGATGCGAAAGTGGTTACTTGGCAACAAGAGTAGTTACTTAACGAACAAGTTACTGTGTATTGATTCTCAACATCTGAAAGTTGGGGAAAGGGGTGGGGCATGATTTGTTACACAAATACCTTAAACCAACAGAAACATTGTGAAAGCAGACGAAACGCCAATAAAAGTTAAATTACGTTTGTTGCAAATATTAACTTTAAGCTAGTTCCAATCCAAAGTGTCATCTCTTCGACGCAAGAGATCAACAGTTCGAGTTGGCAAAACTGCCGTAAGAATACAACGCCAACGAATATAAACAGGAAGGTACGGATACAACCTAATTATTGTCGTCGTAATTAAAGGTCAGTGGTGAAACAGTACGGGGTAGGGGGAAGGGGTAAAGCGGTTCAAGAGTTCCAACACTGACCATCCGCTCGCGCAAGTCGTGCTCTCGTGCGCAACAACAACACTCATCCAGCAAAAGACAATATCGCGCTAATGAATTCGTTCGCAGTGCCTTAATGAAAGAGTTTGTGGTCAGCATACGAGCAGGAATAACCCAAGAAAAGGAGGGCGCTGCAGGCAACAGGACAACGCCTTAAAAGCATCACTATCCCGGAAGCAGTCAAGCGTGGGTTGTCTTTTGCATACACACGCTATTGGTCTTCAAGAGAGACGAGGGAGGGTAAAACCGTAGACGGAAGATCTTCAACTCTTCTAACTATGGGATGGAAAAGCATGGGGGAAGGGGGGAAGATGGAGTAGAGAAGAGCGTGGTCCCGGTCCTGGCCTATGAATATGCAGAGATACGCAATTAAAAGGGACATCAGCATCTACAGCGGCACAAGCATTTTGGGTTGAGTGGCTACGCCTCCAGCCAAACCCCATTTGCAAACAGGACTTTTAGGAGCTGATGGGGTGTTTGGCTTGCTTCTTTGCTTGTGCATGGAAGAGCTAAGTCTGGTACAGCCCGGGCTTCCATAAACAATGCCATTTGTCTGTAAGAAGCATCAACATCCCGTTTCTTCCTCATGGTACTTATTACTAAAAGCCAGTCTGGAGCTGAGGATGGTTTGGGAGACGAAGTTTACCGCGCAGTTTTCTTGTTCGCGGAGTCGAGCTAGTGAGAAAAAAAGTGGTTGTTGGCTTTTCTTGCGTGCCACAGCCATTAAGACTACATTAAGCAAGAGTTGTGGGGTCGGAGAATTTCGCCGCAGTGTATTTTTCTTGACCAGGTGTGGTACTGCACCAGATTTTCTTCACACTTCTTCATTAAAGTATGAGGGGAAGACGGATTCTAAAAACACTACGTTTGTAGACACAATGGTCTAACGGTATTTAGTTTGCACGATCAGACTGACTGTTTTAAGTCTTTTGAAAGTATCCGTAAATAAATGCTAAACGTCTTGAACAATATTTAGTAGACAACATTCGCGTTGTATAAGTTTGTGCAACTTCAAGGCACCGGAACTTTCTGCAACTGTTTGCGAATCAACTATGTAGTAAAAGAAATTACAACCACCTAATCTGTCTCATTATGTGGTTGACCAGAAGCTTAGTGGTTTTTCAAAATAATTTATCTGGACTTCTCCCTATTGATTTGATTTTTTTCAGCAATAGAAATGTATCGTCGAAACGATTTAAGACAGTTTCTCGTCGAGACGATTAAGATGGTGTATTGGAAAATGGAAGTCGGCCAGAAGTTGACGAAATGGTGGAAAATTTGAAATTCTCCGCTATTTCTCCGGAGCCGTAATCCATTGTTTTCGTCACATATATTCTGCCACTGGCATTACAGACTATCAAGGCACTGACAACATATCTACATTGAACATAATACATCATTATCAGATCGATAACTACAATGTTCATCTGCATAGGCCTACTATAACTGTAAACCTTCAAGCAATAATCAAATATTTTTTACATCAATAATGGGGTATGAAACAAGTAAGAGTCTAATAATCAGCCATCTAATCGCCTTATCTAATCTCATCAGCTTGATGTTAATCTCACAGCGTGATTCAATAGCACTTAAGTTTCGAAAATTAGCGTAGATCAAAAGCTGAAAGTTTCATAGTTAACATGGACCTATGGCTCAAGGTTTGAAAGTTAGTGTGGATCTGACCTCAAAGTTAGCATAGATCAAAAGCTGAAAGTTTCATAGTTAAAATGGACCTACGGCTCAAGGTTTGAAAGTTAGTGTGGCTTTAAAGCTCAAAGTCTGAATGTTTGCATTTACTGAATGACTGCCTAGTAGCAGTATTACCTAACAACTAATGAAGTGAATTAGAACAATTCATCCCCGGAAACTTTTGAAACATTGAACGTTCTTCAGATGGTACCACATCCTTGGCTAGACGAAATCACATTGGAGATTTAATGTCTAGCATTTGAAATAGCTGAGAGCATAGTAGCATCACAGATGGAATAATATTTTTCCGAGTCGAGTCCCGAGTTTATAAAGACGCAAACGGCCCAAGAGAATTTCGGAAAAAAAACAAACACCAACAGAATGTCTTCTAAGCAAACCACAGTTCAACATTACAAGTTGAAAAAATAATTACACTCAACGAGCAGATAGTCAATTAAATGTTGATTTCAATCACAAACGGGTAGGGGGATTGAGGCTTAGTAGCGCGTCGACAGCTAGGTCATTACTGTCAACTTCAGTCACAGTGCAGTAGTCTGGGTTGCCACTGCACCCACATTACAGAGGTATTAAACAAATCCCAAATTCCTCCCTTTGGTAAAGGTGGGGAATAGTGTTAGTAGCTGGATATTTTCCACCACATGCTGGACTAATGCAGTAATTGGTTGACACAAGCTTATATTTGTTCAAGTTTTTTCCGGCTATGTGCAATAGCTATTTTCTATACATATCCCTGCACGGTGTTCGCGGTCGACACCAATGACGTAGCTGTCGACGCGCTATACAACTTCAATCATCCCCTACCTAGGAAAACCAAACTAGGCCGAAGTTATTTTTCCTTCAGACAAACAGGTATCAGAAAATCGCTACTCAAACCCATGCAGCCACCTACTTGCAATGTGCTAAACTAGGCATCCAGTACCTAACAGGTTTGAAAAGCAGGTTCGCACTCCCCTAAACTCCCCTAAGCATACAGAACTATTACAGTCACTACCATCGTTTGTTCATTTCTGGGAAGTACCATAAAGTACGCAAAGTTTACACTTGATCTGGGTGTTCCATTCCACCTCGCACTTGCCAACGAACCAGCCAGGCGTGAAAACGGAGCAACGGCTCGAGTGAGAACGACCGACTACGCCCCATGCTCTCGAGGCTTTCGCAGCCCCTGCGACATGGCGCTTCACATAAACTTGGTGATTTCCACAGACATTTGCTAATGAAATCACATGGCGGCCCACTCCTCGGATTAAAGCCATCCGCCAATAGACCCTCCTCCCTTGACGCCCACTTACGGCCAACAGGGCTGCCTCTCTCTCCATTTCCATCTCCGAGCAGAGCACTTTTTGAATTTTTGACTTCAACAACAAAAATACTGAGGAAATGGCTACCAATTCTTAAATACATCACACGCGGAGGAGCTAACAGTATCATAAACAATAAGTAAGAGAAAAAAAAATGACGTTTATTGAGCACTGACCTACACTAATTGGAAAAAAATAGGAAAACTATTTTGGCTTTTCCGCGTATCCAGTGTAGTGTTAGCTTTTAAGCTTATTTTACATTTGGCGTAACTGTCAGCTGTTAGGCCTAATTTTTACCTGCGGCTTTAATTTTGTAAGTAGGTAGTGGCGCTTCCCTGAGAACGTCGGGTAAAGTGGTACCAGACGGCACCATTGTCAGCGGATTGTAGGAAGCGAAACTTGAAATAAAAAATGGCCTCATCATCAGCATCATCATAGTCCGTTGATACTATTACCGAAGTAACATCTTAAGTTGAACTTATTCCGTGTTCGATTCAAACCGTATTCAGTTCGTTACAAGAAATGTAAGCTTGAGTGGTTCACTCGGCACGCTTCTCGGCATGCAAAACCGTGCATTATACTTAGCTCCACTCGCAACTCTAATCTGTTTTAAAACTGAATGATGGATTAAAAAAGAAAACTTGATCAGCCAATTTAGGTCCTGCTTAAAATCAATTCAATATCCTAATCAGACCTATACTATACTTTTTAAGCGATATACACCGTATTCTTATCGTGATTACTAAATTTTTAGTGACGCTAAATAATTTCGATGACCACGACGACGCTCAGTAAGGTAAAGTTGGGTTCATTGGCGACGGCGCCGTCTGGGGGTAATCGTTGAAAGCAGTTCCTAGTTTCACCCAAATATTTTCTATCGGCAGATAATGAAAATCCTTATCTACGTACCAAATGATTGTTTAAGAAATATTTGCTAACACGTATTAAACAAGAAGAACAGAAAAACAGGAAAATATAGGCCTAACTTTAAGTAGAACCATCCAATTATGCAATCCATAATATTAACTTGTCCTCTCGTCCAACCCCTGGTACAGTAAACCTAACAACAATTTCACGTAATTTATGCGTTAATATTATTGAATTTATAGAACATTGAAGCACACTTTTGAGACAAGCAGACTATACCAATCTTAAAAATATCTCGTCTTTAACACGTGAAAGTATAGTCAGCACAGAACGACCCGTTTTATTTTGACATCATAAAGTCAAAACACCCATGTCATTTACTGTTATTTCTCCGTTAACACGAAAGAAAACACCAAGCAAGGAATTAAAACTGAAAGACTGTGCACAAAGTGTTGTTTACTTGAAACCAAGCTCCAAACAATACTCGTAAAAGAACCCGTCCTTGCAGAATCAATATGCGATATAAAAGTTAGGACAGCAGCGCCACCACACTCAGTCTCTTTCATTTTTACAGCAAGAAGTAGAAACACACAATTTGCTCCCGGCTCAGTACTTACTTCCCAGAAGAAATACTTTGGATTTTAGTATTACAAACAGTCTCTAACCTCTATTGTCTACGTGAGACAAAGCTGCAAAAACAAATCCCATTTTAGAACTGCCTTCCCAAAAAACGAGGATAAAAAAAAACGATGGAAGAAAAAAAAGACAATACCGGCATTATAACGAAAAGTAGAATTTCGTGCTAGATTCCGCGGAAATCTTGCCCCACCATTTCCTACCCGTTACACCCCCTCCCCCTTTAGAAGCACAAGCTGCTTTTATGAAGGTCATCAAGGCAGAAAGCTCCAAATGACGCTCACAGCCTTTTCTGGCGCCTTTTCGAAAGGGGATTCCGCTGGAGGTCGGGGCAAAAGTCGTTGGGAGACATAACCTCATCGGACGTAACACGTCTTTCCCATAAGGTAAAGTGAAATAAACAGCCTGACACGAACGACGCCGAAAAGAAGGTTCCTCGCTCGCTCGCTTGCTTGCTTGCCTCGCGGCTCGATGGCAAGGTTTTTCCCTTTCTTTTTTTTTTTGTATTATTTATTTTTGAACCCGTTGGCTGTAAAGAATTCAAAACAATACCTCTCATTTGTACACGTACTGCAAGCAGGTCCAGTATTATCATGCAGAAGACCTAGGCAATCTTCGTGTGGCCAAATTCGGATTCACTTTTCAATTATGTGCTCTGGTGTAAGGCTTAAACTTTAAGCCTGCTACACGAAAACGAATGTTGGGGAGGAGGTTGGGGGTTAGGCCGAAATCTTGCCCCAACATTCTGTTGAAGTTAGTGATATTCTCAAACTCTCATTCTAAGTTTTACGACTTAGTGCTTAACTGGGCGATAAATCTATCCTCCTGTCCGGGGTAGAATAGGTACAGATATATGATAAGATCTAGACTTGGGATTTGTTTAACACCTCTGAAATATGTGGTGCAGTGGCAGCCCGAACCACTGCATTGTGACTGAGGTCGGCGCTAATGACCTTGCTGTCGACGCGGCATTAAGCCTCATCCCCCCTCATTTTTACGATTTAGAAAACCATAGAGGTCAGTGGTATAGTGAAATGAATACCAAAATAAATTAAGAAGTGTGGCCAAAGCAAACCGTAAAAACGAAATAAGACTAAAAATATATATTATTTCAGAGCATCAATTTTTGAGGTGGGGTTAAAAGAAACAATGTGTTCTTTCTGCACTCATTGGCATTAATTGTGTAGTAAGTCCATTCATACACCAATCGGAAAGACCAGTGGCCGAAGTAAAATTACTTAGCGTGTTTTATTGTTTTGGCTTTTTTATGCACCATTATTTAATATATATTTCTTAACAGAAATACAACAAAAAGAATAGAAAAATATGAAAGTATGCGCCTAATTGTATGCAGCACCATGGCTAGGACTTTTCTTCCACTAATATACGCGCTACCTTCGAGTACCCATCTGTGGGGGCAAGAGGGATCCCCCTCCTCCCCCACCAAAAAAACCACCAAATTAGGATCGTCACAGATTATAATTAGAAGCAAAAGATTATGAACATTTGAGTGGAAAACGAAGTTCAATCATCGGACGAAAACAACCCCGCAGCTAAAAATAGGATATTTGTGAACGAAGATTGACAACTGCAAAACAATTACTGCAAATAAGACGCAACCTTCATCATATTTCCCGATAACAACACGCCAATACGTGTACAAAAAAAAATATATATATATAGTATACGAAAATAAATAAACAACATGGAATGTAGGCTATACAATCTGCCTGTTATACGAAGCTCATTACGTTCGCGTATAGAAGTCACGGCACTAGAACCATTTCCCATGAAGAATGATAATGGTTCGGGAACTCGAGCTTTCGCCCACGCACTCCAAAGGGGCCTGATCTTTTCCTTTCCTCTGCGTGGGAGGAGAGAAGGGATCGGGGTAGGGAATTGGTAAGGGGGGGGGGGTGGGAAGAGAACCGGGAAGAAGTGGCGGCCTCTCAGTCAGAATGTCGGCAGTTCGCAATTCAGCGATTCGTGCAACAGAAATGTGTTGGAAACCCCGTCGGACAGGCAGGAAACATGAAACTTGGGGAAAAGTGTAATTTACATCCCCCTATGCTCGGAGCGTGTTTTTGTGCCACGAAACAGGTTTAATGATGCCTGCCTTTTGAAAAGGAAGGGGGAGGAGGGAAAGGGGATGGTTAGAGATCTCAGCTTTCCCCTTCGAAACATAAATCCGGCTTCAAATCACTGATAAAAACATTAGCGGCCGACTGAATTATGTACTGGCAGAAGATAATAATGTCTCCCTCCCACCCCTCCCTCAGTAAGAATCCCCTTAAAAAACCTCCAAATAGAACTAAGCCCAAAGTTGCCTTTCCGCAGTAGTGCTTCACCAAGGTCATTCTGACACTCTGAGCAAAAGACGGCTGTGTTTGTCGGCTGTAAATGGAGCGTGTATTTGTGGGGGGTGGGACTCGAGGGGGCGGGGTGCGGGGGTGTTCCAGGAAGGGATTTTGCAGGATGTAGGAGGATGAAAACAAAGAGGGATGCGAAGAAAGAGGATGTCATGGTTCTTGAGTCAGATCCTTTTCCCTTTCTTCGTCACCCTTCCAACCTTCCGTGTGCCAGAAACACGCGATGATGAAGCTGGCGTGAAAGATGACATTGACTTCTGCCGTAATGGATGAGGGTCGTCAAACGGGCGAATCTTCATCAAACACTTTTGACGTCATAGAGTTCGTCTGAAGAACAATTTCGCCTTTTCACTGGATCCGCGCTTATTACTCAGGGCATTTATTTTGCGACTCAGGTTTTTAAAGTTAACGGCGGAATTGCGGGGGAGGGAAATGTTCTTCAATTTGGTTATGTAAATAAGGTAACGCTGTTGAGCGTCATCTCCATGGAATGCTTTTCATGATAAATCTAATCTCACTCACGCTGGAACCGTGGAGACTGCAAACAAAAGATATCTGAGGTGCATGATTTCAAGTTGAAAATATTTGAGCCTGCGTGCATGATTCTAACAGCACGTCAATACCGTGGCATAAGCGTAACTTCTTAGTGGTATGTCAATACTGGGGAGTCTGAGTACATGATTTCGCAGTGGTATTTAAATACTTTGTGTTCTTTATACATGATTTCTTACACGCATTAGAACTCTGTGTAGTCTTCGTACAGAGGCTCAAGAAACCAGTTTTTACAACTGATATTGGCAATCCTGTTATAGTGTGTGTTCCGTCATAGATGGAATTCCTTGCCAGGGTATGTAGTGAATTCAGCAAGGCTCAGAAACTGGAAGAGCCGTTATGACTAACTCTAAATACTATGATTTCTTAGGCATGTGCTTTTTACTTGTATCTCTTTTATCATTGTTTTTTGTTATAATTTTTCATTGGCATTGCAACAAGGTGTAGTGTGCGTACATGATGTCTCAGTAGTGGTACACCGTGGAATCTGTATACCGTGGAGGCTGCATTTTTACCGGTCAGTGTTATTGTTGCACGATTTCTTAGTGTTACTTGAACACCGTTGAGTCTATGGGTCTTTGGAAACAGCCGAATCCTGTACATGATTGCTAACAGGTCTTTGAAAACGTGAGAGCCGTGTTCGTGTTTTTTCAAAGAATCTAACCAAGCAAAGCAAAAGACATTCCGTCAAAATTGTTTTTTGTCTTTTTTGTTATATCACATCATTAACTACTGATAACAAGACGGAATACAAGTCCTTTTCCGAAATGGACCCTTTCTGCATGAAAGCACACACATTTTAACACCAGTAACTGTCAATAAAATTCAGCCTGGACGCACCTGCAAAAATATACTTAATAATTCACCATCAATAGTAAAAGTAGGAATCCATAGCAACAACTAGTCCGTTACGGAAAGTAACAGTAAATCAATAACGTAAGGCTGCAATGCAATACAAAAGCCAATATTCGGTTTCCGTGAGTTCTGATCATGTTGTGTACTCGACGGGATTGGCGATTGTGACTATAATGTAACCAGCAAGAATCAGAACGAAAAGTAGACAAATCCCCCCCCCCCCCCCCCAAAAAAAAAACTACTTAAAAAGTGAAAAACCCGGTATACGTCTTCCTGAAAATGACAAAAACCTAGTCAACACTAAAAATGGATGGAACTTAACGGAATAAAGATCTCAGCTTTTCCACACTCCAGTTTGGATGCTGCTTTACGATGATGGGAGAGAGAGCACGAGATTTTTTTAGACATGTTTTATTGTTATTTTTTTTTCTATCCTCTTCACTTTTCTTCCCCATTTTATGTGTGGATCCCCAAATAACGTGTTTGCAGGCAAGATGGTTTCAGAGAAGCTAAAGTACTTCCACCTACGCGGCGCTGTACGTCTGTCCCGCATGCGCAGACCCATCCAGGAGAATTAAGAGCTCCTCCACCCTTACCACCAACATTATATTTTTTACCTGCCGCCAACACTATTTGCAAAATGCCGTAAATCTCCCCATGAAAGTACTTTTAGTAAAAAAAAAAAGGACATGGCTTACGCTGTCTTTACTGTACACAACGTTAAAGTTTTTATGTTTTTACATAAAATTTGTTTTAGACAAAAAATGTACTTTACAAACCGTGTATCATTTGCGTACTTCACCTACTAACTTCGAGTGCAAAGACGCAATGCTTATGTCGCCAACACTAAAAAAAGTAAACTTTAAGTATTCTATAAACTCCGTAAGGGTCAGAATAGCATAACTTGTTACCCGACATATTACGATAGCACTCCGTATTTTTACAGGATTTGTGAAACACATAACTATTCATTGAAAGAATAAACTCATCTGCCTGTCGATCTATAACTTCTAGTTATGTATAAGGAACAATTTCTAGGATGCCGCAAACAAGGATAACTCAACCCTGAATTTTCGGGAAGGGGGTACGAGAGGAGGCGGAATGGCCAAATGGTTAGTACTACTGTCTCATATGGGTTCCACTTGTGCTCATGTCGTCTGTTGCATGTAAAAGTTGCCGCAACATTTTGTTCAATTCATTAATTAAACAAAAGACGGCGCCATCTTTTACACACCACAGTCGACATGAGCACAAGCGAACCAAGAACCAACGGAACATGAGACAGGCGTGCTAACCAACTGGGCGTTCCTCTCGCCTCCCCCCCCCTCCCCGCCCCCTTTTTTCCTCAGGAAACTCAGGTTCAAAAAGAAAATGGCAATGTCCAAAATTACAATGATTGCCAGTGGTTCTTGGAAAAACCCAAGATTTTACACACTTTGTGTTTTTTTAACACTCGTAAATAAAGAAACAATGAGTGACGTCCGTTGCCTACAGAATTTATGCCATTTATTAAAAAAATAAAAAAAATATAGGATTTTGTACAGTTGTTTGTCACTAGAAGGACACATATCAATGAAAAATATAAAATTTTTACCGCGTGGGCGAAGTCAATATCTTTTGAAGGGAAGTGGAAGGTTGCTGGTCATGACCAAAAGCACATAAGTGGCAAGTAGAGGCAAAGCCCCAGAAGCTGTAATATTTTAAGCAAATTCATTGCCTTTTTTCGCAAACAATATAGTTGCAGAAAGGAGCCGCTTCAGTGCCATTTCTAGCTTTTTCGATAAAGAAACTCCCAACGTAGTTTCACTTCTATTCATTTAAATATTTCCTTTTTTTCCAACTTAGAATTTCAACAATATTCAAAACCGTGGTCCGTTTATTAACCAGGCTTCGATTTCCTTTTTTTATAACTCTAATTTTGTCTAAGTCCCACTATTTAATACGAATGCACGACAGGACCGTTGGGATGTAAAAATCTGGCTGTATTTTCTTTTCAAATTTGTTTGTTGTTAACCGGGCCCCAAGCTAGTGTTCTTTATGTTGGAAGCCTTCTCCTTTACTTTTTCGCTATCCTTTACTTTTTACACTCGTAAATATGTTTTATAATTAGTGAGCACACTTGTAATTACTTAACTTTTAAAATAATTTGTGTTTTGTTAGCAATTTGAGTAACAAATTGTGAAAATTATTCCTGAAAAGCATTTTTAAGAATTTATTTGTGAATAAAGCTCTTGAAATTTGACAAGAGTTAGTTTAAAGATTTGGCAAGTTTGTGCCTCTTTAGATCCGCTCGCCCATTATGGGTAGTAGCCTACATCAACATAAAACGTATTTAGTTGTTGAATTTTTTTTAGGCTCCATTTGTTGTTGTTGTTGCTGCTTGCCGCCCTTAACTTCGTGGCGGTTCCTTTCCCAGGAGAGAAAAGTCGATCACCAGAACACCCTCTTCTCCAATCGCATTCTCGCCAGTATTGACAACAGAGGGCGCTCACACGCAGCCCAGCACGCGCTTATCCTATCAACGAGCAACAACATGAAAATTTACTTCGCCGAACCAGGGAGAGTGTACACTCTAATTATCTAGAGACTTCGCCTTGCCGCAAAACTCGGCCTGATTAATCGCTCACCAGCAAACAGAGTGCGAGGGAGGGGGTTGGGGGTGGGAGGCAGGATTGAGGACTGACGCACATTACTCGACCCTTTGATGGATCCGACAAGGGAGGCGAGCGGTTGATTCATTTCTTTCTTCTGGTAAATCGTGTGCATAAACGGATGCCAGGCTGCAGATAGGGAACAAAGAGCCAAAGTTCTTCCCTCCTTTACGGTTTAGGGGCCCCCTGATCGGAATAAGAGTTCCCATTCCCAGATGGTGGAACGTTGCGGGTTCCTGAGGGACAGCCCTGCATCACCCAACCTATACACACACCCATTTTTAGAGTGTGATAAGGTTTCTTCCCCCCTTTTTTTTTCTACCCGACCTCCATTTTTGCTTTTTGCTCTTCTGAAACAAGCCGCCATCCTTCTTCAACCATTCCGACCGTTCATCAGGTGAGCAACAATCTATTGCTCAACAATTCTATCATCGTTTTTGAGCGAAAATGGGCAGGAAGTTGGCTGCCTGTTGTACTGAACTTAACCTCGTAATGGCATCGTTGGAGGAGGCGCCACCGTCGCCAGACACTGCCTCCCAGCCCTACGGAAGCCCACAGGGCACCGTGCTATCTCCCTATACCTCTGGCTCCACTGCTCTCAACCACTCTAGATTCGTTGGCCGCACGCGCAAGAAAATTGCTATCGACCTCGTGCGAATGACAAGGAGAATGAAGCGGAAGAGAAAGGATGGGACAGCCCTGAGGCGAAAGAGGCAAGGACTGGGGCAAAAAGAAGTAAGGCCTACAAACTAGGGGAAAAAAAAAGAAACCTCAGCGCTTTTACTTTAGTGTAGTACTGGTTACAACCCAGAGAAAAGAACCATGACTAGTGATTGCTGTTATTTGTGTAACAGCAATGCGTTATTGTGCAATTAGCCCTTTACTTTAAGAACAAAACGAAGCCCCTTCGATAATTTACTCATTTAAAGAGTGTTTCGGTGCGATCAGGCCCTTTGTCTCTGCCTACGGCTAATGAGATTAGGGTATTTCATAAAAATCAGTGGGTTCTGGCAACAATTCACAAGTGCGACCTCAAGAGGGACTGACAGACGTGATGTGTGAACGTTTTTTCTCTCTTGCAGTCCTGAATTCGAATGCCTACAAGTCGTAGCTTTTCTGAGCAACTACGACTCAATCTTGTTTAGCTTAAAACGTGCAGGCTCTCCTGCAACCAGTTTCATGCCTATCCACTCCTGGTTCACTCTTGAGGTGAGAAAAGCATGCTACAACCTGTGTCACTTCAAGAGTAAATCACAGACTAGATGTGTGAATTGTTTTTTTTTCTCTTGCTGCCCTAGATTCTAACAGAAATAAGCTCCTCTGTGAAGCAACGATTTAATTAATTTGATTTAGCTTCAAACGTGCAGGTTTACCTGTAACAGTTCCCTACCTATTCCTCCATGGTTTCACTCCTGAGGTGAGATAGGGTTACGTATCCGACTTATTCACCACCATTGGGTTCACTATGCCCTAACTACTTAGAGTATACAACAAGAAGGATTATAGCTGGAAAAATCCAAGCGGAAATCCCAGGATCCTTGACATGCTAAAATTGAAATGAGCACTCAATTTGTAAAAGGGTTTAACCACTCCTGGTCATCTGCCCGAAGCCCTAAGGCCAATTACTCAATTTGTAAGTTCGTGGACAACAATAAGAATCCCACATTGGTGGGATAAGTCAGACAGTGCGTGAAATCTCATGTGTTCTGGCAATACCAGGAAAATACGATCGAATCTAGACATCTTCGTAAGCTCTTTATTAGCGAAATTTGTCTCTTTCAAGCCTCGCTATCGCAATGGTACTCATTCAACGCAGCTAAACTTTCATGCTGTCGAGTAGACACACGTAGTAAATTTTTTGTGTGTAATTTTGGTCTAACTGAGAAGTAAACTAATTTGTTTTCACGTCTATTGCTACCAATGTTTTTACGAAAGAACAAACAGCAGTTTGAAATTATTACTAATTTTCTTCTCAAAAAAATAAACAATGAACGCATTCACTCAAGACACTACGTTGTGAACTGTAGCTGCCAATAATGTAACCTTCAGTTCGTCACTGACCATTCTCCCATTCTTTAGTTTCGTTCATAACTAAACAAATTCTCGAATCACAATTACTGGAAAAAGAGAAAAAGGAGAATAGCCTTTAAGCCAAACACATTCACGACTGTGAGCAAGAACGCGACTCCCCATTTTAACAGTCATTTTAAATTTTGTTATGATATTCCTTGAATTGATTCTAGCACCACAATTTCTCGCAGATACACATTCGGGCTAAACTTTCATCACACAAGTAGATTGCAATTCTCAAAAAGAAACGAAGGCAACTACCGTACTGATCTTGTCCATGGTGAAAAGAAAGCGTTTTTTGGTTGCCAGAACATTCCAATCCATGAAAATCCAACACTTAGAGGGATCCGAATCGGGACACATTCGGCTTGCTTGAATTCAACGCCAGTTTTTCCAGTCACGTTGGCCAATTGTGCTTCGCCGCAGGGACCGAGAAAGGGGACCGGTGCGGCGCGGATTATTGGTTTCAATCACACAGCCTGGCAGCAGACGACACTGGTCCTTCCCAAACCGAATCTGCATCCCCAGTTTCATTACCATGGGAACGGCCACGAGAGATTCTGGACACTGGTCGTTTCATTTCTATGGCAACCGGGTACGGACCCTTTTTGGCCAGCAGGATATTGGTTCCATCGTCCTGCTTCCGCCCCATTTTTTCCTTCCTTCATCGCCTGCTGATCAGGTTCGAAAAAGAAAAAAAAAAATGTGGAGGCGCAAAATCCCGGAAGAACGAGTTTATGCAAATTAGCTTTGCACTCAAGAGTGTACCTGTTCACAAGCAAATAAAATAAGATGATCAGGGCCATAACATTAACTTCAAACGATGTGACTAATCAAGGGTGCATGTAAGCAAGGGATGTACCGAATATTCGGTAATTATTCGGTATTCGGCCTATTAGGCCAAGATTTCAAGTATTTGGTATTCGGCCGAATATTGATTTCGTCCAAATAACAATATTCGATATTCGGCCGAATACTGATTTTGGCCTAATAGTGATATTCGGTATTTGGCCAAATAGTGTGAAGATTTGTTGGTATTCGGCCGAATATTTATTTAGTATAAATTTATGCAATTGTATTAATGTAAAAACGTTTAGCTAAGCATTTAGTTTTTGGTTTTGTGAGGAGTTTTCTTCTGACATTCATAAAAGATGAAAAAATGATCAAATATGTTTGATTTACAGGTATTCGGCAGAGCATTCGGTTAAGTATTCGACCGAATAATTCGGTATTCGGCCTATTCGGCCATTATTCGGCATAGGACCGAATAGTAGGGTATTCGGCAGAACATGTAAATTGTTTGGTGCCAAATATTCGGTATTCGGTATTCTGCAGTTTAACTCTTTGGTTGTATATTCGGTATCGGCAAATTTTGTATTCGGTGCATCCCTAATGTAAGCAAGAGTTTGTATTACACCCGTGTGCCCAACCCCCAAAAGACATCTAATTATTGCCTAAAACTTTACGTTCGTTCATCTGCAGTGGTTATTCTGGCGAACAAAGAAGTAAAAGTAGAAGTTTCATGCAAACAATGCCGCTTCATGCAAAAGTGTCTTCCTATATCCAGTGAGGTCAGAATAAGCTAGACGAGTACGATTTGGAATGCGTGCGAGTTGAGTTTCTCCTACATTAGCACACACTGGGGAAAAAAAAGTTTAAAAACCACCGATTGCTGCGTTAACACACTGACAGCTTTAACTCGTTCATCACGTTTGCACACGCTAAAGCCAACTGTTGGGGGATTTGGAAGGCAGTTGGAGACTTGAAACAAATTTCCGCAGAACTGCTTATGCACAAAAGTCACAATTCTACAAAAATAATAATGATGGATTGTTGCAAATGCAACAGGTTAGGAACGGGCTCAAATACCACTTACACCCCGCCTAAGTACTGGAAATCTTAAAAAGCAACAGTCGCAAGGACCTGAGTCGGGCAAGGGATTAATACCAACTTAGAAACTTAGATTGGTCAGTACTACTTAAAAGGCGAGCTTTAAATAACTCAGGGAGGTGGCCATGACAGTTTCAGCTGGGAGTGAATTCCAAATATTCACCACAAATTTGAAAAAAAAAAAACTTGTTTTTGAAAGTCTGACTTCGGCCGCTTCACTGCAAGTCCTCTAGTTCTACCACATCGCCGAATGATAAAGAAAATAAAATGCCATATTTAAGGTCAACCAATACATGCAGCATGGAGTATGTATCAAGCAGAGATCAATCTTCAACCATGCATATCAAGATATTCTAAATTTAACATTTTAATGCACTCAGAGTAAGAGTTCTATCGCGTACCCGGTAGAAATTTAGTGTACAGATTCAACCAGATCCACATCCTTGATGAGATACACAAGTAATTACATTTAGGAATGCCACTTAAAATCTAGTTAAACTAATGGGTTGCTAGCACTGAATCATTCACCTGTATGTTTAGAATGAAGCAGATGGGTGGTATTTCGTTCTAGGCACATTATTAAAATTTCCAATTCGCCTATTGGCAATGTTGCAATGAATTATTTCATTGTTGGGCTGTCTCATCACGTGTTTGGATAAAATGGCGTCTTCTGGTGTTGCTCTGGCCGTTTCATTGTTGCTTATCTTATTTTTGTGTAAAACGATGCAGTGGAAATACAATTGAAACGATGTAACGAATAATGTGGAAACAACGTTACGGTATGAAAAATAAATACATACGAAAAGCAGTTGTAAAAATATTGTTGGCATTTTACTACAAACTGCTGTTATCAGACAAGGTAAACTGCAAGCTTATGCAATTGACAGTTATGGGTCAATAGCATAAGTTTACCCACAACTGTAAGACCATGTGAAATTAAAACCGAAAACTTCTGTAAATGCCTTTTCATGGTGTCCATTTAAAAGCCACCTACATTTGTACGCATGAACATCAATCATTTTAAAACGACCGAAAATCCCTGGTAACAGGGTTGTCTCTTTCTGTAGTGTTTTTTTTCCTAGTTGGGAGACACCCCCGTGCCTATTGTTTAGAAAACTAGATGAATAAGTTGACTTTGACTTTGTTACAATTTATCCTTTGCTGTTACCCAGAGGATCCCTCTTAATTTGTTGTTGGTTTAATCAGTGCATTATTGTTCATGCATTGTTGTTGATTATTTGCATGCAGCCCACTCGCCCTTAACAATGGTAATAGCTGTTCCAGGCATCTCTTACGGTCTAGTAGGAAGCCATGTTGTAGTTGCTGTCGCAATGGATATTGTTACTGCATAATCGACATTAGGGGGGGGGGGGAATTGAGGCTTAATGGCGCGTCGACAACTTGGTCATTAGCGCCAACCTCAGTCACAGTGCAGTGGTCCGGGTTGCCACTGCACCACACATTACAGAGATGTTATTCAAACCCCTAATCTAAATCTTGTCATACATCTGTACCTCCTACAAAAATTGAAAAACACCGGACAGGAGGACAGACTTATCGCCCAACTGGCGCGCAATCGACATTAGGGCTTAGGGCTAAATCCTTTTGAAACCCTTTGACATTAGGGCTTCGGGCAGATGACCAGGAGTGGTTAACGCTCGTTAAACCCTTTGAACCCTTTGACATAATCCTACCCATTGCCTACGGCTCACCGCTCGCTCTTTATTCATTGCTACCACCTAAAGAATTAACATGCTCCCTTTTTTTCATTGCTGGCCGTGAAAAGAATGGACATGCTCACCCTTTCATTTTATTTTTTATGCGTTTTGATTGGTGGGGAAGAGACAATAAAGGGAGATGGAACAGGGACATTCCCTCCCTCACCCTCTCCATCCGAAGATTCAGTACAAAAATGGAAAAAAAAACTAAGGGTAAGTCTTGAGGCTTGATGGCGCGATGACAGCTTGATCATGACTTAGATCTTAGAAAGTTAAACCGACTGACCCGAATTAAAAGCGGAAACTTACCAGGGTTTGACACTTTGTAACACAGCACTCGTAACATGGCTTTAGAGTTGCTTTAAAGCGCTATAATGTGGTAAGTCAGGTCGAGGGATGCCTTCATCATAATTTTCCTCGGCCCTCCTTACCGAATCTTTAAAATTAAAAATGCTCGCCAAAGAGACCAAACTTTCCCGTTTCCTTCAAGCAAGCGAAGTCCGAACCCATTACCCCAGTCACTAAGTTGTCTTCCACTCACACTCACTAAGTGGTCTAGCACTCGCAAAAAAGGCTACCAGGCAAACTCACTCGTAGCCTACATTTTAAAACGAAGAGGTATATACCTCTAAGTGTAAGGACATGTTGAAAGTTGGAGGGAGTGATAGGATGTATATAGTATTCTGGCAGTGCCGGCGCCTTGTGGTCCCCGCCTGTCATAACAGCCGGATTTATTTCACAGGAATTGAAATCTGGCTCGGTAATAAAAAGGCGCAATAAAACGACACCAAATCCGGCGCTTCAAGCTACAAAGTACGTGTTTGCTTTTTGGTTGGTGGTAAAAAAAATAATAACCCCCCGTGCTACACGTGCTGCTAGCAAATACACTGTAACACGACTTAATGGTGCTAGCGATGGACTTAAAGGGGAGGGGAAACAGGAGGGGGATGGAGGGACCTAAACCGGACAAGGCTCCACCCATATTCTACAGTCGTATATTCTCCTGCTGAGCATTTAAACACGACAGTTTGGACTTTATGGTCTCAGTGATGCGGCGACAATATTCATTCCGTGAAGGCACATTAAAAGCAAAGCCAATCAGACAGAGACCAAATTTGATGACCGTAAGCTTCAGGGCGGAGATCACCAGCGATCATTAAAGCGCAATCATCCAGGTTACATTATCGCTTCCCAAAGTTTCCAGAAAACGTTCCTAAAATATTTTACGAACGTACAAACACGCTACATTTTAATTGGAGTGGCACCTAATGATTCAACGGACATTTTACACAGGTAAATCCGTTTGGTCCCTCCCATACCGTGGCTTCATGGCTCATGTAGTAAAAATAATGCATCTGGTGTACAAATACTTGCAGTAAAATACTGTTTTACGTATATTACAGTGCCATTCTAAGAATGCCTTCCTCAGAGTTCATATCATTTTCTACTAAACAACATTGTTTTCATGTCTTAAGGTCGCCGGTTTACCATTTCGATAGCGTTGCCCATATTCTAAACACAGCATCCACGTTGCAGATTCTCCGTCCTCCAATAGGCTGATGTGGGTCACGTGATATCGTTTTAGTTATGAAAATTTGCGGCGCTGTTGCGAAGTGTTGTTTCTTTTTTAAATTTACCGCTGTTTTCTTTATATTGCTCGAAGATTCTCCGGGGATGCATCTAGGAGTTGAAAAGGTGAAAAGATGGTTTAATGGCGCGTCGACATCAAGGTCATTAGCGCCAACCTCAGTCACAGTGCTGTGGTTTGGGTGTTAAACAAACCCAAAATCTAGATCTTATCATACATCTGTGTCTCCTGCAAAAAATGTTGGACAGGAGGTCAGACTCATCGTCCCATTGACGCGTTAAGTCTCGAGAAAGATGAAAACGTCGACGAACACCATCAAGATGCTGACATTCCACAAGTACATGATGGACCGTAAGTGGCCGATGATAATACTAACATTCTGGAAGGAATTGTCCCCTCAAAAGGAAACAATGTATAAGGTTGGTGTGACTAATACTAAACGGGCCAACACCACCTCTTCTCGACGACTGCAGCGAGTTCTAAACGTGGACAGTGCCATTTATAGCTCGCAACTTATTGCCGTTTATCTGCTGCACAAGGCTTGCCAAGCAGCATGCAACTCTTACGGGACCCCCAACCCACAAAAACGCCAAATAAATACGAAAAGCCAGTCCACGACGAGAAAAAAATCTACCTGGTAGCACAGGGGGATTGAAAGCATTATGTTAAGGAGCAGGAGAAACATGCTATGCGAGGGAAATCAACGGGCGTCTGAATCTTGGCAGTGAGTCCACGTAAACACAATACAAAGTTGTATGCGAAAAAAAAAAAAAAAAAAAGCCACAGTTCTTCTAAAAATGAATCCTCTACAGAAGAAGAAAAGTTATCGACCCAAGGTAAAAAAAACTTCTCTGAAAGAAAAGTCGAAAAATTGAACCATGAGATTTCCATTCCCAAAAGACTCCTTACACGCTGGAAACGGTAGGACCACTGATTCTGTGCTAAAATTATGGTTCAATGCTTCATGATCGTACTTATTTTCTTCAAGCACTTAGTCGTGCCGTAGCCTTAGTAATGAAATTTTAACCACACAAGAAAAGGGCAACAGAACGCAAAACTCTGCATCATTAATGACAATCCAGTATTTTACCTCCACCAACAACACAATCCAACTCACCATGAAGAATAGAGGCAAGACTCATTGACATTCTATAACAGTGACTATTGTATCCGCGTCCTATCTTGAGTCCAGTAGTTATTTTATGAGTGGCTACGTCTTCCTAGAGGGAGCGGCTGTAATCGACGGCCGCCATTGATTTTGTAACCATCGTGGAAATCAACAAGGCACTCTGCTACCAAAAACATACAATTGATTATCTTTGTCGTTCTGGGGCGAACTCAAGATAGGCCGTGAACACTATAAGAGGTTTAGCTCTATCTTCATGTTTAGTTGCATTTTGGTGTCGGAGTTATAAATATTTATATGAATTGCCGTTGGCTTTGGGCTAGCATTAAAAAAAAAGGTGGTAAAGAAAGACGAATGCTGCGATGGGATGATTTATCGTACGTGTCGTACGCACAAGGCTGCTAATTTCACCGTTCTGTTAAATGAGTTTTACATGTTTGCTTCTAAGCTCGCATCGTGAATGGGCTACAGCTTAAGTAGGTTGCTTCAAAAAGCATTCATTCTTGCTTACATTTTTCTGTTTCGTACTGTTTCTTTAACGCTTTAAAGCAAGAATGTGACGGAAGACCCCTCCCCCTCTCCTCCACCCCCACCGTCACTATAGTCACACTTACGTGCCAATACTGCTTATTCAAGCCAATTATTTAATAAAGTGATTGTCGTAGGAGTTAGTTTGGAATTTATAAGTCAAAATTGGCATTTATTTGCGCACACAGGTGTGAAAAAGTGACAAAGAATGCTAGTTGAATTATCAATCAAGTCAAAATCCAATTGTAAATTCCGAAATAAACTTGCTGTATGCTCCGCCGTTTATCGAACGAACTTTTTTTTTTAATTGTTCTTTCATTGAGAGTTTCATCCTAATTACGTTTGAACGCACTTTTTTAATTTCACGTGGCATTTAATAATTCGTTTCCCAAATGTGCGTTCGTATGAGCAATCAATTTTCTCACCAATTTTAGAGTCAACCTCCGTGAAACTGAAATTCAATTTCCAAGTGTACCAGTGAAGACTTGTGGGAAACGTTGCAACATTGAAAATGTGGATAAGACATTTTTCTTCGCATTGTTTGATTTTTATTGCGACCAAAAGTTGGGTAAGGAATGGTCAGCAGCCCACAAACTGTCTCTACAAAACGAAAACAGTTTTCGTGTACGATGGTTAATTTTGCATAACGACTGTTATTTTTATCTGTCTTGTTGATATTTTCAAGTGTATTCATTTCGTGTTTTTGGTAATAACTTACTAACAACAAGTAACAAAAAAAATCTTCGAAGGAATGCTTAAAGTAAGACATTGAGTTTACCATTTCCCAAAAAAATGTAAGTCCCTAACAATTCTGCTACTAAAACTGCGGTTTAATTTCATTTGATAAGTGTTTTCATTTGACTCTACGTCTGAGGTTGCATGTTGCTTGGCAAGCCTTGTGGAACAAACAAGATGGCAATAAGTTACAGGCTATTAAAGGTACTATCCAGGTATGGCACTTGGCTAGTCGCCATAGTCTCCGAGAAGATGTAGTATTAAATTTATGCTTAAACATCCACCCAAATCGTTATTCACAACTACGTTTTGATTGTCTTGTTGTATACCATGTTTAGTTGCGTTTTAGTTACGAAAATCAAACTAAGCCAAGTGGAATAAGGGTGCAGTTGGTAAGTAAATATTTCTCAATAATAGCTACATGCTAGCCTGAATTTTCGGCTCTGCCGAGTCGGAGATAAACAATTAACAATGGCAATCATGAAAAATTGTTTCTTCATAAGCAATTGTTTCATGTTTCTGTCACTTTTGATATGGCTATAAAGAGGTAAAGAGGACGGAAGACAAATTGGCTTGATGATTGATAAGGCTGTGTCAGTAGTGGCAGGACTTCTGCCTTTGGTTTCAAAGGTCCAGGGTTCAATTCCCACCCAGGCCAGTCTAACGTTTAAGTTCAAAAGGAACGGAAATACGTTTGCATCTGTATTTATCGATACGGCTACATGCACGAAGCTTGGTCGACGGAAGTGAGGACACGAACAAAATGGCGGTATTAGGGCGCTTTTAGCAACGACTTTCTTTTGCATTCTAGCAGCTAGAAGCTAAAAATCATCAGAAATTCCAACATGGTGGCTGTTTTAGCTCTTCCAACTCACAACAAAACGAGTCTATTATTGAGTTTAGAAGCGATTTGGAAAATTGTTTCGTCAGGAGGAATTCTTTATCTTAATATTCCGAATTATAAGACTGCAAACATTGGCTCAAACGATGTCAGATTTAGCTAATCCAGGTAGCGTTGTTACCATGGCAACGACAGCTTTGCAATCGCGATTAAATTCTAGCTGTGAGAATGCAAAGGCGAGTTGTTGCATAAACGTGACCTTACTCTGTAGTTCGCTATTAGCTTTAAGCTGGCAACAATTTTTTTTAGGTAACTACCTATTAGGGTGGAATGTAGAAACCTTTTTTTGAATTCCTCATGGGCAGGGTGTGGCCTCACTAAGACACACAAGAAATTTCACCACTCTGTGGTCATGCTTTAAGGCGCCACAACGGCCTTCAAGTTTAACCTGTACGGTAGTGGGTGGAACGGCGAAAAAAAATCATGATTTGACTGATTTTGAATTTAATTTTAGCATTACATTATTTGAAACACTTAAAGACTAAGAAGGGTAGCCATAATTACCCCCAAAAATTATTTTTTTCTGCACAATAGTACAAATAGTAGTTATAGGCCAAAATTGCCAAAATGGCCGTTTTGGCCAATTTTCGATGCTAAATTATTTCCACAGTTTTTAAGAAAAATAAAACTTTTTATGATTACGGCATGCCAACGTAGTTTCTTAGAGAATCTAATGAAATAATCCTAAAAATTAAATTTTAAAACAACCAAAGCATCATTTTTGCCTTTATCGCCGTTCCGCCCATTGCCGTACAATGTAGGGGTGGCACGATAATAGATAATTCGATAATATCGCGATAAAAATGTTCGTCGATTATCGTATCGCACGTTTTCTAATTTATCGAATTATCGTGCAAACCTCGATGCTTAATTTGTCATATCTCGGAAACCGTAATACCTAGAAACAAGCGGTTTGTGGCGTTGTATGCAGAATTACAAAGGCTCTCCAACCAAGTGTACAATGCTGTTGCTAACCACTTTAGCTGATTGGACAGTTAGCTTAATGCAAACAATATTTAAGCTTTAAGTAGCAGCATAACAGCTAAATTGTTTCGACATGGTGACGAAGTAATGGACAATGGTAATATTTCCATGTCTACTGGCCAAATGGCACGTGCCAAAGAGTTCAAAGAGGCTGCACTGTATGCTACGGCCAAGGTTTTTTAATTAAAAAAATTAAAATGGTTGTTCCAGCCTCAAAATTTGTTTTATCGAGATATTATCGATTATCGCGGTAATTAAAAAGGTTTTATCGGGATAAAAATATTTTGTATCGTAACCACCCCTAGTACAATGTTAACCTTGAAAGCCCTTGGGGCACCTCAAGACATGATCCCAGAGTGATGAATATTTTTGTGTGTCATAGTGATGCCCAAGAGTAACCTTTCCACACCCTGCCGATGTGGAATTAAAAAAAAAAAAAGGTTTCTACACTCCACCGTACTGCCCATTCGCAATATTATTATTCGGATTAGTTTGCGATTATGCAAACACTATTCGAAAGAAAGTATGTAAAAAAACACGGTCGATTTGTACTAACAAAATGAAGGAAAAGGAACAATACTTTCAACTTCTGGTATGGGTTGCAGTTAAACGGTGTTTAAAACGTCTACATTGCACAAGTAGGATGGTCACCACTGCCCAACTTACCTAAAAGAAAAGATAAAAAAACAACAACATTAAAATGTATATCGGTTTCAGAGCATTAGAGCATTCAATACAAAATACTAAAATGGCACTCATCAAAAAGTAACACAATAGTCTGTAAAACAAAGTTGTGAAGCAGTCAAAATTGTGAATGTTTGGAAGTCACTTCCAGTTGATAGTGTCACGGCCACTTCCCTGAGTGGAACCCGGACCACTGCACTGTGACTGAGGTTGGCGCTAATGACCAAGCTGTCGACGCGCCATTAAGCCTCATCCCCCCCCCCCACTTCTCTGAGTTTATTAAAACTCCTTTTAACTACTGAAATATCTAAATTTTTTTTAGATGGTATTAATGCCAGGCCTATATAACTCAGATCCTTGAGTCTTGTGTTTATGACTACGGGAGGGATAGAAATGGCAGTCGTGCCCTATTTTAACGTGCTGCATTTACAACAAACTATTATTATTGCAAAGGAACCAACTTTGTGAACTATGTGAATGAGGAGTGAACAACAGTATATGGCGGAAAATTACGCATGTCGTTCTGTGTCACAAATAGCCTTTGGTCAAAGCAGGCACGGGCACGAGTGCACGGGTAAAATATAAAGCATCCAGCAACTAAACAATTTAGAATTTAGGAGGGGAGGGGGGTTGAGGCTTAATGGTGCGTCCACAGTAAGGTCATTAGCGCAGTGATCTGGGTTGCGACTGCGCCACACATTACAGAGGTGTTAAACAAACCCCAAATCTAGATCCTTATCATAGATCTGTACCTCCCGCACATTAAAATACTCCGGACAGGAGGACAGACTTTTGCCAACAATTTAGGGAAAAGGTTGTGGTCTATTTTACGGTATTTTCATGTATAGGGACGGCATGGTTAGCGCGACCATTTCATATGCAAATGGTTCAATGGTTCTATCCTAACCTTAGCCAATTCTGGAATTTTTGGGAAGAGTGGCCCTGTGATGCCTCGTGTTAATGTCGATTGTGGCATGTAAACGATTCTAGGAATTTCCGATTGGCTTTACCTAGCAAAATTGTCCCTCTCGCCTTCTAAGCACCATGGCTTTGGCTGGGAGCGCATCAAACCTTTTTCATGTACAAATTTGGGGCCCCCTTCTCTCCTGGGGCCCGAGTGCTTTGCGCCCTTTGCGCCAACCACCCCTTACTGTGGCACTGATTTCGTCACGAGTGTGAAAACTTAAGCCAGCTTTTGGATATTTATATTTATTGCTATTGTCGAGAAAAGCAATCGTGTTACAAGACAATCAATAACCTCCGTAACTGGTGTTACGGATGATTATACTGTACATACGGTCGGTATGCCGCTTCCGCCGGGATACCAAGATGCCGATCGGTTAATCACGCAACTCCTTCCACATTATGCAGCAGCTTACCAGTCAGTCAAAACTAATGCTAAAATCCGTACAGCAATGCACCGATTTTACGGATTGCAATGTACGGATTTTAGCAATGCACCTTATATTTCTACTATCCCTTTTTCCCTGACAGTAACTGTACAACTCCACGCCACAAAGACTTCAACGAAAAAGTGTTTAAGAAAGTTTCTACATCGCAAATTAAACAACGAACCCAAGTTAAATCGCACGTTAACCAAGATGACGAAGACAAAAGGGGGTGAGGTTGAACACCTAAGATTAAAGGCGGGGGAGGAGGCGAAAGACGCTATTGCTGCAACACACGGAGGGAGGGAGGACTGACCACGAAAAGCTTGAGTGATGGCCACTTGTTCTCGGCCATGAACCATGAGAATCCGGACTGAAGCCACGCGAAGGACAGTCGGACGAAGTGGACAAGACAGGGAGAGCATAGCTCAACATTCATAAATCAAGATTGTCAATGATGCTTCTAGTTGAAGGTGACACGGACAGGTTCAGCCAACGGTCAGCTGTCAGTCCTGGTGGGAGAAGAGCGCGTGATGGGAACGCCAGGTCATTCCGGACCAATAAGCACGGGCCTTGAGGTCATTCCGCACACCGAATCCCGCTGCTGATTGGATTTAAAGCACTTAGACAGAGGGCGGCGATGGGGCAGGACGAAAGGACGACGGAAAAATAATAGGTAGGAAAGACAGACTGAACTACGGTAGCAACTAAAGGAACAACCATTAAGCTAGGAAAACAGTGGAAGTTTTATATGGAAGGGAGAAGGCATAAAACGTTTATTATCAAATCTGAGGTTACGTGAGGTACATGGGTTTTATAAAATTTGCTTTACAAAGTCATAAATTAAGCATCTAATGCTTAAAGTAACGGAAGAAGTCAAGAGTAAGGGGAGACGTAAACAGAGAAGTCATGAAGTAAAGAGAGAAGGCGAGAAGTAAAGGAATAAGTCAAGAAGTAAAGGGAGAAGGCAAGAAGTAAAGAAATAAGTCAAGAAGTAAAGGGAGAAGGCGAGAAGCAAAGGAATAGAAGTAAAGGGAGAAGGCGAAAAGTAAAGGAATAAGTCAAGAAGTAAAGGGAGAAGTCAAGAAGTAAAGGAATAAGTCAAGAAGTAAAGGGAGAAGGCGAAAAGTAAAGGAATAAGTCAAGAAGTAAACGGATAAGTTTCAGTGAAGGGAAATTTATTAAAGAAGTAAAGAGAGACGTCATGAAGTCAAGGGAGAAACTAAGGAGAAGTGAAAAAATAACCAATATGCATTAAACGAACAAAGCAATGATAAAACATGATGTTTCGGTGTCACCTTTTCAAGAGAAAAACAATTAAAAGCGAAAAAATGGTCAGCAGCAAAGCATCGTTAAAACAAGAAACAGAATAACAGAGTACTTCAACTAATAGGCGTCTTGAATTTCTGCATTACTCCAAGTAATTGCTGAATCAGTAAACGTAACGACCTAACCGACAGTAACATAGTGACTTTACTCGTTAAGTTTTGACACGAACACTACTTGACGAGGTTTCCTCCCCATGTGTGGATCGAAAATTTGGATTACTTATTCCGGCCAGGAACGAATGAATGCATTACTCAGTGTCCACGCATTACGGATTGCTATTTTCATTTTACAACTCTTGTTACTAGGTCGTCTGGAAAAAGAAGTCGTGGTTTTCGTTTCCGGCCGGTTCAAGCCAGCTGACATAGTATTTTACCATAGTAACGGTAAAAGGCATTAACTTTACAGCACGCAAGTGAGTTGGCGTTGACTCAGGAGATGGAATTAGCGATGTCTACCCCAGTTGACCTTGGTTTGAAGAATCCATCTGCTTTACCGCTTCACACGGGTGGAACGCTGCTTGCACGTAGAGGTGCCGCATGCTTGAACTATTGCAACACGAGTTGGATTGTTTCGTAGCCGTCTATTGGGTCAAAACCGATTTCTGGGTCGTACTTGACCCAGAACGACAGATAGAAAACATGTTAATTTTATCATGTCTACTCCGCCGAGCCCTATGAGCCGTCCTTTATATTGCCTCTGTTTCTAGATCGATGGACGATAGTGTATAATAAGAAGGTTGGTCATTCACCAGCTCATTAAGTGACGTCACTGGAAGCGCGCAACTGGAGCCATTCTGGTTTGACTTGTGCGCATGTGCGTACCCGGTTAAACTGCATTGTTACGTCAGTGGAGGCAGCTAAATCAACAGCCAATGGAAAAGTAATATGCAAAAAGCTCGGAATAGACGCGCCCCCCCCCCCCCCACAACCCCATCCTGCTTCAGCCTGTTGCCAATTTCTTAAGAATTACGACATTCCGACCCTAAGGTATCTGTTGGACAATATTAAAGTAGCACTGGATATTAAGAGATTGTTGTTGTTTTTTATTAATGAATTTTGACATCCTACCTCAGCCTTAGGCTTAAGTTGTCTCAAAACACCATTATTGCTTGAAGACAACAGAAAAAATTAGGTTTAAATTGACAGGAAATGGTTTAGCTGATTACAATACTTATGGATTAAAACACAAGGCCATTACATACCAACTAAATTGAATAGGTTGCCAGTTGAACTACCAAATTTGCCAAGTGTAAGAATTGCAAAGAATTCCATTAAAAACTGGATACTGCATAATAAATAGATTGCTTACCAACTATCAAACAGTGACAAAAAATGAATAGGTGTTTTTGTTCCTTTTGTTAAATCTTTTAATTTATTATTAGTGTGTGGAGTAAGATTTAAATTCCTTTCTTATACTGGCATTTAAGGACCATTTTGCTGCATTTCTCTTTCTGTGTAGTTTGTTCTGTTGAGATAAAAAACGATATTAAAAATGTACCTACACAAATAAATCCATTTAAGAATTTCGGGATACAATCTGAATAACAATTATTATTATTTAAAAAATGAAATATTTGGTATTTTCAGGGCCAGAACAGTGTTCACTTGGCATCATTATTATCCAACTTTACTTAACAGTCACAAGTTAAACCCATTCTGTTCATTTTCTCTTTGGAAAAAAAAAAGTGTTATGAGCTGTTTGTTATAAACCCATGCAACTCTTCTTGGATCTATTATGAGGCATAAAGCCTGTAGAACCAATATTCAAATAAATAAAATAAAATAAATCTGTAAATACACGTAAGGTTATTATTTTATTCACATTTAAAAACGTAATGAGTGTGAAACCCCCCCCCCCACCCTTCCCATACAAAAAACTGTAGGAAAAAATAAACAGTACATAACCCTAATGATCATGGGATCAACGACGGTACCAGTTTTCGAACTCATTTTCCAGAAGAGCAAACACAAAAACGACGATAAACCGAAAAAAATATATATACTGTAACTTGTCATTTCCAGAAAAAAATCCTCCTATTCTCGACCACAAACAAATAAATAAAAAAAAATAAAAAAACGTTTCTTGGGCCAATAACTTCCCGAGAAAAGAATTTACTAAAACAGAGCGCCATAGCTTTTTCTATAATGAACGGCGCTTCAGGGGCGGCTCTCTCCAAACAGAAAGAATTTCCAAAGTAATGGAAAACTGCAATCTAAAAGATTAGGACGCAGATTAAAGAATTCAACTGCAATCTATTTTTGTTTTCCGTTTTTTATTTTTTCCCCTCCCTTTGTCTTTTCCTCAGTATCTCTTCCATCTTAGTTTCGTTTTTTCCCCCTCTTTCTGCCTTTCTTATAATAACAATAATATGACGCTGCTGCTCCGTGCTTTTGTCCACTTATTCCCCAAGTCACTGGGGAACATTATTGCTTGGGACAGTCTCGATTACTAACTGCCTCCCTGGAATGTAATGACGTCCATGTCCAGTGCTATTATTCCGGGAGCTACCCTACGTCCACTGATGTCACCAAAGCACGAGGAAATAGATTACTGGATTCAAGTCGCTTGGTCAGTTCGAGTGCACCCCCATCCCTCCCTCCCTTTCTCTGACCACCACCACGATATAACTTGGAAGCTTACTAGCTCGGACCTCGTGGACGGGATATTACAGACAGACTTAAGAGCTTGGACACATAATCTGATTTCGCACGAGGAATGTTCCTACCACCAGGATTCTACTAAGACGACGTGAGAAATTTGTGGAGGAACTTGCTCACTTTACTGCCTGGGGGAACGGACCAGAGTGGACTGGCCAAACTTTAGGTTCATAGAATTAAGGAGTCTGATAAAACCCACTAGTAACACAATGCATTCAAAGAGTAAGAGCAGAGCAGTTTGATTTTCGAAGTATGTAAAATTTTAATTCATTTAAGCTTTTTAACAGTTTGAAAACAGCAACACAACATAACAGGGACCGACCAAAATCAAATGCAGAGTTGTAACGAGGTTGCTGATGGGATTTCTGTACCAAAATTACAATATCAAAATGTATTTTTTGCCCTTGGTGTGTAGGCCATTGGGACCGCCCATGGAATTTATTTTGAGAGGAAGAGAAAAAAAAACATTGCGTAAAAAAGTTGGCAATTCGTTTTTTTTAGGCTGAAAGAGCCATACGGCTGCATCATCCACACCAAGTTGGGACTCACAATTACGTAACGCTTATTTTCGTCTATTTATTCCCCTTTTCTCCTTGTTACAAGGTTTAACTCTCAATTTATTTTAAGGCATACGTTTGTAGTGTAAAACTGGATGACTTCAGATATGAGATACACGCAATTACTGTGGTTTGATTATTGTTTTATTAATTCATAATCTTTGATTATTGATTAATCACACTCATAAAATTTATTCCCAAATTCATAATACGATGTGAATACATTGAAAAAAAATGTCTGTCGTTGTCTGTCTGGCTTTTATTGTTTTATTTCCCCCGAAGGGAACGAGGGATTACTTCTTCTGATCTCCCCTGAGGTTAAGCGAGTATAACCCCCAAGGGATTTCAGTAAACATTTGGCCATCGGTTTGCGCCACTACTTATCTTTATGAACCTATTCGTAAGTTCAATAATTTTCTGTTTGCTTGTACAATTCACTGCATTTGCGTAAGGTCAGCTTAGTACGTCAATTTAGTCGGGTTTTTTTGTTGTCTTTCTGTGAGTATTTAATTGTGGCTCTTCAGCCACATCGTCTAATTTCATTAACTGTGGCTCTTTAACCCCCATCTTCTGCCTTCATTCTCTAAGGCTCTTTAGCGTATCTTTTGGGCTTTAGTCGTGTTATCGTTCTTTTCGCTCCGTATACCCACGGTATTGTGCTGGTATTTTATAGGTCTTTTCAGCTGTCTACTGCAGCGGTGGCTTTAAGTAAAGCCTGAATTAAAACATGGGCGTAAATAACCAATGTGTTGGAACGCCCTTCTTTCCATCTCCATCCTTCCTTCGTTTCACCCATCTTCTTTGCTCCATCGCATTCTTTATATGGTCGGTGTTTCCTGATCCCCACGAAAAAATTCCTGAGCGCTTTCCCCCAACACAGCCGTGGGAACCTTGAATAACGTAGTGCACGTCGTATATTCAACATTTGCGACATTCACAACGATGCCTCCAACAGTTTAAGGAACGGACGGCCCGTAGAAAAGCTGCTTAAATTGGGCCGTGTCGTGGATTCGAGCAAAGCGCGCAGTTGCAGTCAAAGAAGAAAGAAATCCAGTCGATGCACGATCCGTCCCGAGCATACAAACGACTCGACTTTAATCTGAATCAGTATTAAAACCATCAGAATGACAAAAGGCTTCATCTAAACGTCCGATTGTATTTATTAGGGTGTTCGAAAATGTCACCCGTCGATGTCGGAACAGTTGGGACCAATCTTTTCTTCCCAGCGCATGTAAATGGACGACCCCCATCCTGGGAAGAGGGGGAGGAAGAGAAACGGAAAGGAAACCTATACAAAAAAACGGAAAAAGAGAAAAAAAATACGCACTTCCTCCGCTTTCGGATGTAAAAGGTGACTTGACTGAAGCCGCGATTGTATCGCGAATGATGTACTTACTGTACATGGGAAGAAGGGGAGGCAGAGTTGCCATGGCAACGCGTTTTTCTGGTTTTCCAGACAAGACATTTCTAGGCCTACTACGCAGCAAAAAGGGATTGTTCACAGGGATCTTTTCAAAACGGCGACTTAAACGACCTTATCGCCACTAAGTTATTACGGCGTGTGGTTTTTTTTTTGGGGGGGGGGGGGTGGTAAGACCAGTGCAATGACAAGGAAGTGGAAGAAGACGGCAGGGATGTTCCGCAAAAAAAAAGTGTCAGAAAGTGTTGAAATGCTAGTGGAAGACATTTTTCTTACCAAGACGGACACATTTTGTCAGTTTCAATCACTATCACGTAAGATTGTTTGATTGTGACTTGCGCTGATTAGACCATGATTAGTGACTAGTAGGCCATGGCCTCGAAGGGGAAAGGCGGCAAAAGGTGAGAAAAAGATGACCTATATGCAGTTCGTGAAGTAAGTTCCTGTTTCAGATACCTACGGATGCGTTCCATGTGTTTCGCCTTTCCCATATTATTTTAAACCCATATTTGCGTGTGACGCGCGGTGCGGAGCACAGCAAAGGAGCTTCACCTCTGCTAATGTCTGCCTGTATCCACGGTAACATCCGCGATCTATTCACGGATTAACTTGGTGCTGTTTTACGAATTTCGTATTACCACCACTGCCGGCCAACGCTGTAAAACTGTACAATCCCAGTAGCACATTATAGGATAACGTAAGTGTCAAGTTTATGCACCATCCAATCAGGGGCTTGTGGTTACTGCCATAGATAGACAGAGCATGTAGAAGTCGAATAATAAACCTAAATTTATCTACTTCAAAATTTTAATATAATCACTGATCTTAAAACCATGACATGTTCGCCTGTTTACCAACTAATAAATAAAATAACCATCTTAAAATGTTGGCAATTTGTCGTTTTTTACCATAAAATAAACTGACATCTTAAAATGTTGGCATCTTTGTCGGTTACACAAATTTAAAAAAATTTCCATCTTATAAGTTTGCAACTTTACTTTCTATGTTTACAATTGTCAGGAGGTTAATCAACCCAAAAAACCGAATTGCTCATACATTTTACAAATTTTATAAGATGCTGAGTTTTTGCATTGCAGGCTAAGATATTTACGGACGCGTATTACATTCAGGTGACGAAACCGGGATTCCAAACAACAAACTCTGGAACGCCACTCAGACTTATCACGTCATCACAAGCGCCTACCTTGCTATTACATTGGTTCATTGTTTAAACACGATATCTTCAATTATCGAATTTTCCTAGTTTTTATATTGTAGAATATTGTAGAATATTGTTTACATTGCTTTTTTTTTTATATTTTCCTAGTAGCCATGTTTTTTTTTTTATTATAATGCGGTACACACGGAACAAGTTCACATAGAACTTCACGCCGTTTGTTGATTATTCTGTTATAAATAATAATAAAATTAAACCAAAAATCTAAGTTCGTATATAAAGGCTTGCAGTACAGAATGTTAGCTTTTATTAGCACTTGACTTAAGCTCTTGTGCTGTGCTCTTTGAGTTCTTGCGTAAACCTTTACAATTGTGCGGTTTACGGGTTTAATACAAATTTGACAAAGTTTTTCGAAAGGATTTGTATTTGTACGAGTATCGGAGTTCTATCATCATTCATCTCTTCGGCCTTCAAATTAATAATAGCTGATGTCAGACTGGTGGCCTTCATCTTGTGTTTGCACGAACTAGTAGCAAAGGTCCGGACAGACCCCCCAAAGGTCTACAGTGTGATGAGGTCAGTCCAAAGTGACCACGCAATAATATTAAACCTGGGGGCTACGAACGAGATAGCACGAGAGGAGGACGAGAGTTGGAATGGAGAAAGGAACCAAAATATTGTCCTTCAATCCAATTCAATCTCTTTAAAACTTGTCCAAGATTAAATCCTCGGGCTGTATTAAGGCCATCGAAGGTGACTTGCGACTTTATTCCAATTCGAATGTTGGCAGTGGCGATAGGACGACAAAGAATTACTTTAAGCTGGAACGAGCATGGAACGAGTGAAAAGCTTCTGAGGTTAACCGGTAATAATTTCACTGTTGTTCCGAATTTCTGCAGAATTTTCACAGAAGGCTGTATCATCGTTCATAAAGAAAATTATAAAATACGCCAGCTGTTATTACAGAATTGGTAAAGCCCCTCTTCATAACAATTTACAGCAGTATTCTGTAATTTTCTGACTTGTAAATTGAAAATAAGCCATTAGAGAATAATACACTATAGTTTGCTCCACATAATGTTAGCACGAAACTGACCTTATGACGCCGTGTTTCCTTCCACTACGAGTGCAAAAAACACGTTAATATCCCACTCGTAGACTCTAGTAACTGTATAGACTCTACAAGTGTGATATCTACATGTTTTTCACTCATAGTGGAAGGAAGCGTTATGTCATACAGTCCGTTTCCTGCAAACATAATGTGGAACAAACTATAGAAATAACATAACACACTAAGCCAACTTTATGCACTTACGATTCATTCCAGCGATATGACCCGCATTTGAACCAGTTTATCATCGGATCACTGCCATACCGTCTCTTTACCGATAAGACCACTTGTGAAGGACCGGTTCGAATCCGACCCACATCACTTGATTGACATCTAAGTGTATAAAGATGACTTACTGTACTACGTTATTTCTAGTGCATGATTTTCGCTGATGGCTAATTTCCAATTTACATTTATATCAGTTACAGGAATTTGTTTATATACAGGGTCCTGCACGGCCTTGAATTACTTGAAAAGCCTTACATTTGAAAACCGAAAATTCAAGGCTTGAAAAACCTTAAAAATTGCAATTTTTGTTGTTGGAGCCTTGAAATGATCTTGATTTTTTGTGAGTATACTTTGTTTGGAATGAGATTAATGCCGCAACAGTGGTATTAATTTAGGTATAAAATGAAATACATCGGTAGATATAATTTGTCAGCCAAATCTACTTTTGTTCTGGAAACGGTGCACCCCAAGGATTGGACTTGTCAGGCTCGGACTGGCCATAGTGCCATTTTGCCACCAATGGCACAGGCACCCTTTGGGCTACCATACTTCCGGTGCCCCGTTTGGTATAGTCTTTTTTTTTCTCTTCTCCGCCAAGAAAAGTGAATGGTTTTGGATTCCCTGTCCGCTGATAACCTTTCCTTTTAGGCAATAATTCACTTCTCTCTTCTAACTTCCTTTACTTACGTTTTTAACGCATTTTTTTAAACTCGCTCTCCTCTCCCCAACCCACTCCGAAATTTTCAAAAACTAGCATAACTTGAAGTATAAAATGTGTATTGAAGAACGCACTCCGAAGCCAGAAATGGGAAAATAAGTAAAGCTTCTTGAGCTCGACCCCCGGACTTTGCTTCTGCTTGGGGAGATTAGAGCGCTTCTCCAAACCCCTTGACGGTTAGGGGCGCCGTCACTTGGAAGTTTCTTGTAAAACGCATGGCGCCCCTCCCAGGTTAAGTCGATAAATGGCACAGGCGCCCTTTCCTACCCAGTCCGACTCTGGGACTGGCGTAGGGAGGACATCATGTTCGTCATTGTTCGTCAATGTTCGTCATTGTTTATGATGGTTTAGCTTACTACTGCGCACTAAAACCACAAGGCTACCAACATCGACATCTGACAAAATACTGGCATTTAATACGTAATTTTGGCAGTCGACGGTACAAAGAGCCCTGAAACTGGTTGCAAGTTAGACTCGAAACGGTTCCGTCTGTTATGTACGAACCCTGTACGTGTATTTATACTCTGAAATTATTTCTAAAGAAAACTTTCCCATTTCTTTTGATGACCGAATTTGAAAAGAAAACGAACACTGTTCGAAGAAATTGTAGCAAAAAAAAAAAAAAAATGCAGCCACTGTTCTCATGTAATTTCTCATCAATACGTGCCCGCTCCTCTGACGAAATTGAAAAGAAACTGGCTGCTATTTTAGAGAAATTTTAGTTAAAAAGCAGGACGGCTGTTTTCAAGTATTTTCTTAATAAAAAATGGGCCAACTATTCTGAAGAATTTGAAAACAAATTGGCCCCTATTCTGAAGAAATAGCATAAAATACTACGATTGGTCCTAAGTGATTTCTTGACAAAGCAGGGGCCGTTGTCTTGAGTTGCGCTTTTCAAATAGCATGCGGTTGTACCGAAACTTCAAAATCATGGCTCGCCCACTATTACACGCGACTTGAAAGCGATCAAGTCTAGAATAGGGCCCAACTCCCGTTATTCTCACGAATTAATACCGAAAGTGAACCAAATCTACTGAAGTATTTCTCACCATGCGATTTGC
>JAHWFP010006597.1:37585-50969 GCA_023313725.1 Lithobius niger
CCCAACATTTGGCGAATATGCAACAAAACTGGCAAATTTCATAAGAAACTAGATGGACCCGTGCATGCTGCTCGGTGGATTGAATTCCCTGGTCTTAGCCTCTTGTGTTTAGTCTCCTTAGCAAACTAACCCGTGTTGCAATATTTAACTCTTTGACTAATCCTTTAAATTTACTCTTCCACAGTGTGACCTATATTGTGACCAAGTTGTCGACGCGCCATCATTAAGCCTCAATCCCCCCCCCCCCCCCCCCCACTATATTGTGACCCTGCACGGACCGCCCTGCGCTGATATATGAATATTTTATCTGTTGGAAATGTTAACGGGACTTTCCGCCCTCCCACCTGAAAATCCCTACCACTGCTGTAAGTTAATCACTGCTGTAAGCTTTTTTCCCACCAACTTTGAAACAAATCACCTCGACACTGCGCACCGCAAAATTGTTGCAAGTTCCCGAGGTAACAACGCTCGCGCTTGCAGTAATTGTTTCTGCCGTAAAATTACGTAATGGTAACAGGCCGTGTGCATGAAGCAGTTCCGAGTGGTTAAGCAGTAGGGCACGATCCCTGCATACCAACCGGCGCTCGGCCAACAGTTCTGTTGGTAGGTATTGGACTAGAAGTTAACCGTCGCTTCACGTAATAGCAAGGGGCACCGCGAAGTGTCCGTTGTATTTCATGTCTCAATCTGTGACGAAACTACAAACAAAAAACGGGAAAAACGGCAACAGCATAGAAAGGAGGAAAGATAAGAACGGAAGGGCACGGCAACAGGATGCTTGTTTGCGACCTGACTTTGAGAAATGGTGCCTTATTAAGGCATACAATACAGAACAAATAGAGCTTAAAAGCTACAAACGAATGACAAAACGGATGACACCACAGCAGAAACGGCTACAGATGCAGCTAAGGAGGGGGGGGGGATGAAGCTTAATGGCGCATCGACAGCAAGGCCATTAGCGCCACCTCAGTCACAGTGCAGTGGTCCGGGTTGTCACTGCGCCACACATTACAAAGATGTTAAACAAACCCTAAATCTAGATCTTAGCATAGATCTGTACCTCCTGCAAAAATAAAAAATAAAAACCTGGACAGGAGGACAGAATTATCGCCCAATTGACGCGCTAAGGAATCACGGAGAATAAACGCCAGGCAAAAATGCGATTAAAAACAGCAGAAACTTTAAAACAGAGGTTCAGAGGACAAAACAGAAGAGCTTAAAAGAAAAGTTCGACTGGCGTCACAGAGCCTTTAGTTTTTTAAAAAAAAAGGGAACCTTTAGGCTAGTTAAAAAAAATAACGTCAAGTTTGCGACTAGAATAGCCAGGAAAAAGTGGAACCCGCGTTAGAGAGGTTGGTTTTGCGCCTGACCCAATCAGGCGCCAGCAGCGGGGGCCAAGCAGCCCATCAGAGCTGGGGGTGGGAGAATGAAAGAATAAAATTCTGGCCCCAACGAGAGTTTCGCGCAGACGCAGTTCCAAAACCAACCCAAACGCTTTCCTTGCTCGACCGTCATTTTGTTGGCGTTGGCCCACCCCCCTGCGCACCTGATTGTTTCATCAACAGCTCATGCGCAGGAAGGGAAACGACGTGGGCTACGCTTGGGGCTGGAAGCAATAGTTGTCGATATATATACATATATAAGGAAAGGAAATACACGGAGAATGCTTTGCCCCAAGGCAGGAATCTTCTATATTTTCAGACCAAGCGTGACGAGTGGGAAAAGAAAGTGAAGAAATTGTGGGAAAAAAATTGGACGAAGAAAAAAAGATTGCGTATAGGAAGGTTGTGTGGGTGTGGTGTGGGTGTGGGTGGTCCAGGAGGGGCTGGCACATCCCAAACCTATCTCAGGAAGCCGGCTGCAAAACGCCTCACCCAATACGAGTTACTCCGCAGGAGAACCGAATCACCACTGAAGCGCGGAGCGAATGAAGTTGGGAAAGAAAAAAAAATGGAGTTCAAACACCACAGTCCTTCACTTCGATTCAACTTTGAAACTGAGGAGTGATTTTTAAAGTTTCGATTCTGTATGACTCTGTCCTTTTTTTTGTGTGTGGTTAGTTTCGATTTTTCCTTTGTTGTGTATTACTTATTAGTTACAGCGGTGTTATTCAATAAATGTTTTTAATTATGCCCCCCCCCCCACCACACACACACACACACAAAAGACATAATTTTCAATGCCGAAAGTTGAAATGTTTCTCCACCAGACTGGTGGAGTGAAGAAATATGAAAAAGCTAATGAAGTGAAAGAGGTATTAACTAGTAAATTAACTGTTATAATACATTAGTTAATTAACGGCTGTTGGATTCGAATTTAGCTTGCCAACACCAACTAAAACCCTTCCGCATAGTAACAACCGAATGTTATTACGCCACCGACTGAAAGGGGAAAAAATCCGATCAAATTGCATCGAATCCCACGATCGCCCACGGAATTTACAAAATAGTCCATAAGGCAGCTAATGATTCTCATTCTGAAAACGATTTTCCCCCTGTTACTTCGTTGAACCGAGTAATATCGTAGACTGGAAGGTTAACTATAGATATATAGCATATTATCTCTTCCAAGCCTACGCCGGACTCTGGCGTTAGCTGCGGCTACTAACGCTTCGCTAATGCTCTGCGTGCGAACCAACATGGCGGCAAAGCGATACGAAAGGTATTAGTAGCCGCAACCTCCGCCAGGGCCCTGCGTACGCTTGGAAGAGGTGATATGCGATAACTAGTTAACCTTCTAATCTATGGTAATACAGGGTGTCCCAGAGTGTTCGCACGTGATGATTCAACCCTTCCCCCCACCACTCCATCTTTCTTACCCTCCTCTGTCTTCCTTCGTTGTAGTTTTTCACCCCGCACAACTCGCTCAAAATTTCTCAATAAGGTTCGAGCGGTTGAATATCATGCAAAAATGCAAGGTTCTCTAGAAAGAAAGATCGAAAATCGTGAGTCCCATTTTGGTTTAACGACGTAAGTAATTGCTTTAAGGACAATGAGCGATTTTTCCTTGTACGTAATAAAAACTGACTAATAAAACATTAAACAGTCGTTCCTTCCATTTTTCACATGAGCAAATGTTTTTTTGGGTGGTTGCAGTGATTTTTATTTTATTTGCGTGTTTACTGGTCTAAGGGCTCGTTTATGCAGCGAGACCTTCTCGCTCGCCAAAGCTATTTGCTAGGAAACCGTTATTTATTTACGAATAAGTTCCAGTTTCTGTTAAATGAATGCGGTAATAGGCAACAAAGAACAACGTGCAACAGTCATTTTAAACATTCCTACAACACTGTTGCCATTTCACGCTATTTTCAAAATTTGCTATTTTCGCTGAAAACGGGAACCACAAATGATATCAATAAACGGGTTTTTTTTTTTTTAATAACTGAAAGCACAACTCAACAAGTTTTTGCAACGGCCAGTGCATCCTCATGAAAAATGGTGACTGTTTCGCAAAATGCTATGCAAGTTTTCTGGCTAGCAGAGTTAAAATCAGTCATCGCAGCTCTGAGGCGGTATCGTAGGGAATATCCTGGATGCAAGGCATCTAAAACAAATCGATTACTAGGTTGATGTAGCAGTTCAAGGTAACTGGCAGTGCGAAAACGTTCCTACGTTAGAAACTCTGTGGCAGGAAATCTAATACCATTTACATATCCTATACGTGCAACACAGTGTGTTCACGTTGAGACACATTAAACTTGGTGAGTTGTGCTTTCAGTTTAAAAAAAACCCCGTTTGTTGTTATCATTTGTGGTTCCCGTTTAATTAAACAGTGAAATACCGGACAACATTCTGGGACACCCTGAACCCGGACCACTGCACTGTGACTAAGGTTGGCGCTAATGACCAAGCTGTCGACGCGCCATTAAACCTCAACCCCCCCCCCTCATTGTTGTATTAGTGTTGACCATGTGTTGAAAAGGGAACGAATTGTACATTAGAATACACAAGCGAACTCGTTCGTCTGATGTTTAAGGTAAGGTTTAACTGACCCCAAGAGAAAAGAGGAATGTTGCCTTAATGTTGTCCAAACGAATCTTTAACTGTGGTGTTAGGGCTCGTTTACGCAACGACAAATTTCTCGCTTACTGGCTTTACTTGGTTAATACTAAATCTGCTGGCTGCTTCTCGCCTTTACCGAAGAATGTGGCTTTCAAGTTGCCTATATGTAGTAACCATGGCAACAACGTGGATGCAAATCTCCTCCTCGTGCCTCGCAACACGACGTACGAAGCGTGCAACATGACAGCGTCGATTTATGACAACTAGAAAATAATTTTTACTGCTGTACAAGACGACGGACAGATTTCTGAATGCCGGTATTCGATGATTCGTCTTCGACTCGCCAACTCCGGAATGGACGCCATGTTGGATTTTGAATTCTTGCTGCGAATAGCTATTTATTCTACCGTCGTTTGATCACTGCTGGAAGCTGTTTTTTTCAGCGAGAATAGCAAATTTTGAAAATAGCGTGAAATGGCAACAGTGTTGTAGCAATGTTTAAAATGACTGTTGCACGTTGTTCTTTGTTGCCTATTACCGCATTCATTTAACAGAAACTGGAACTTATTCGTAAATAAATAACGGTTTCCTAGCAAATAGCTTTGGCGAGCGAGAAAGTCTCGCTGCATAAACGAGCCCTTAGACCAGTAAACACGCAAATAAAATAAAAATCACTGCAACCACCCAAAAAAACAATTGCTCATGTGAAAAATGGAAGGAACGACTGTTTAATGTTTTATTAGTCAGTTTTTATTACGTACAAGGAAAAATCGCTCATTGTCCTTAAAGCAATTACTTACGTCGTTAAACCAAAATGGGACTCACGATTTTCGATCTTTCTTTCTGGAGAACCTTGCATTTTTGCATGATATTCAACCGCTCGAACCTTATTGAGAAATTTTGAGCGAGTTGTGCGGGGTGAAAAACTACAACGAAGGAAGACAGAGGAGGGTAAGAAAGATGGAGTGGTGGGGGGAAGGGTTGAATCATCACGTGCGACTAAAAAAAAAACCCCTTCCTTTATAACCTTCATTAGCAGAAATCAAGACCAGCTGTCGTGCCTTTCATTTTCTACGCTGATCACAAAAGCTAGCTTCCATTGAACACTAAGAGCTAGTACCCAATTTATTCCCCAGCCCCGAAAAAGCCCCACCCTCCCCTCCTCCCATCCACACTTACACCTCTCCACTAAGATCCCGTTTTCGGCTAAGTGTGGTAAATGTGCTGTAATCACTTTGGCCATCACGGCAGACGCTTGGAGCGCTTGCAGCGAATTGAAACAAACGGACCTATCATTGGTGTTCGCATCGAGGTAACTGCGGGAGACAAACCTTAGTGAACCGAATTACCAAAGGGGAAACGACCAGGCGATATTAGTCTTCAGTGAATGCCTTGGGGGGAATTTCTCACATGCGATTCCCCTATACCTCTCGAGCTGGCTGTGGCAAATCGGAAACTGAACGAAAACGGGAGGATTTGTACAATCTACAGTGTGCATTGTGGTCTCAGCGAAGTTTTGCAAGATTTAGTGAAAGTTCTTTGTGTTTTTGTTTATTGTGTTGGGTCACATAAAATGGTAGGCTTTAAGTAAACCCTGATTCCGAGGTAGATCACGTAATTTCTTTTTTCCAGGTGATCCTTGAACTAACCAAACGGCCTATAGTATATGCACTAGATTTTCTAAGGTGAGATGGTATGTTGGCGTGCTTGTTAGTTGAAAATTTGCTGTAAGAACAAATTAATTCGCAGCAAACAACTCCGGTCGCAACTCTACAGATAAATTCTACAATGGTCAGTGTTGAAAAACAAGGGGGTGGGGGAGGGCTTGAGGCTTTATGGCGCGTCGACAGCATAGGCATCGAATCTTTTGTTGCTCCGTTGTTCTATAGCAGTATGGCGTTCGTAATATGAAAAAAAAAACAAGGAGGCATATCTGGTCAAAATGGTGCACACCGGATTACTTGCAAACGTGGATTACCAAAGATTACCCATAGATTAACACCAGAGTACCTGAAAATATTAACTATAGGATTACCTGCATTGCTAAGATCGTGTGGCATACTTCGGAATATTGAATTACAAGCAATACTTCGGATTTCGGGATTACTATGGGTTACTTCGGATTGCCTTCACCTCCAGAATACCCGATTTCCTGACTTTCCCGAGAAACTTAGGAAATATTACCTCAGATTACTGAAGATTACCACAGAATACCAGGAATGCCACCGGATTACTAGGATTACCCAATGAGTATCAAGCATCAGTACACTGAATTACCAAGGTTGATACTGCCGCTCCCAAATGTAAAGGTCCACCTAGCGACTAACTGCGAAATCAAACGCCACTGGAAATGCCAGAACTTCTCAAACCCATCGAAGCTTGTACCTAAATACAAACACCAATTCGTAGTCACCAGCTTACAAAATATTTACATCAGCGGCAAATGGAAGCTTTGGGAGACGAGGGGGATAAAGCTGCTAAAAATATAATTTTCTCGCACCATCATAAAGAAAACTGAGTCACTCCACAATGATACTTACATTTAGTTACTTCGCTGATAAACCACGTATAAATTTAAAATTACGAATACTGACTAAATGCGAATAGTCATAAATATCAAAGAAAGCATTCTTTGCGTGAAGGAATGGCTGAACCCCAAACCAAATCATGCAAGCAGCAACCACATAGCTATCAAAATCTATCAAGCTATCAAGCTATCAGTTCCGCAACCGCCTTTCTCAAAGGGAGGGGGGGGGTGCAAGGGTAAAATGTAGGGCCCCGAATGACTAAAGAATTTGGAATTCAAGGTTGTATCTCATTTGTATATTTATGAAAAATATTTGTTTGGTCCCTGCTTTGAATTTAGGATTCCCTTTACTGCTGGGCCCGGGTGCCTAGCACCCTTTGGGGACCCCCCCCCCCCCACCCCCTTGACTGATGCGCTGATCAAACTATACTGAAAACCACTAATTAATCAAACCCATTAAAGCAAATACTTATACAGTATGGCTCAGAAGTCCTGAACCAGGTACGCCTATATGGTATAGGCCTATACTACACCAAGAGGAAAGTCCTGGGGTAATGTACTGGTGTACTGCGAGTGTACGCCTATTGTGGAAGACATTTCCTACTCCCATTAGGTGCATATTTTGCTCATAGTTTGCTGATTTTCACACCTTAGGCATACTATGGTTATAGGCGTACACTGTATAGGCCTATACCATATAGCCCTACCTGGTTCAGGACTTCTGAGACACACTGTATACAGGGAAAAGGCCAACAGGTTGTGTTCACCTGCTCGAAGCAACATTTATTTGAGTTCAACGACGTACGGACGCATTGGAATGGGAGGGGCGGTGAGGGGGTGGGAGGGTGGGGTTAAACTGCCGGCAAGAAACTTTCATGCATAATCGTAAAGAAAACCTAGTGTCGCGCCTGGAAATAAAAGAAGTCATAAACCATTTCAAGATTATCTTTCATCTTGTGGGACAACGTGACTGAGATAAACACAACCAAGCAAGAAAATCGAAGGCGTGGAAGAAACGGCCCAGTACGTAATTGATGCGACGTAAGAAGCGGCATCGCTCGACACGTGGGTTTAAATAATTTATTCCGTTGTAATGAAAATTTATGGTATCGTTTAATATGACAGTTTGCTCAACGTTACCAAGATTGTGCACTGCCACCAAAGGTTTGAAAACTTTCGAGAACTCCAGTTTCGAATTCTAAATTTGATCATTTGTGGATGGAATGCACAATGATGCTGAGGTTGTCTCGCCACGTTGCCAATGCTGAAAATATAAGCGTATCGACTTGAAATCAAAGAAATGATGAATAATATGTGCAATAGTCACGTAATAGTCCAAAGGCTAAATCCAAGGCAATTTAAGTTTACACCCAGTGTGGCATCTAGGCTACCAAAATTAAACTTCGGTGAATTTGATGCAAAACTAAACAACAACAAAAATTCAAATTTTATGTCAGACAGAGAGCTGAAATAAAGATTTCCATATCAATCCCTACGAACAATCCTTGTGTCACGCAGATAGCTGGAATAAGATGTTGTTGTTCAATAAACACCTTAACAAAAACATTTATAAAATTCGCTTTCTGCCTCTCAGGTCTTTTTTACTCAATACGAAATAAACATCAAGCCTTTTGAGTGTAAATGGGCTCATGAGATGAACCAGTAGCATAAACAGACCACCGATAAGGCAAGGGCAAGTTTTGTAAAAGGGCACGCTGAGGTTTTTTTTTCTGGGGCCCTTTTTTTTTTTTTGCTCGTCATTAGTTGTTTTTTACCCTTTTTTTAAGCTTGTCTCTCTTTTTACCCTTTTATGCGCCTTTCTGTCCCTTTGCTGGCCTTCTTTATGCCCTTTTTTTGGCCTCTAGGGCCTTTCTCTGGCTGCAGCATCAGCGTTTATTGGCCCAGAAAACAAAAATAGTGCATATTTCTTTTTACCAAAAGGGTAAAAAGGGCATTTTTTACGAAAAGAGGAAGGGCAATTCCCTCCCTCACCCTGCGTCCCTCCTGTGTAATATCTCTGTAATGTGTGGTGCAGTGGCAAGCCGGACCACTGCACTGTGACTGAGGCTGGCGCTAATGACCAAGCTGTCGACGCGCCATTAAGCCTCACCCCCCCCCCCCCTCCTGTGCTCGCCACTGAGTTAGACGCCTTTTATTCCCCCGCGTGGACAACTTCAATTATACCCACATAATTGGGTAGACAAAAAGCCATTCATGTGATTAGTAAACTTGCACTCGAAAGGCAAGTTTCATCAAGATTCAGAAATTGTTTGATAATTTATTCCATAAAAATAGTGCTCAGTGCCTCAAACCATGTTTTTAACTCACTAAAAGACGAAAAGAGACTAACTTTGCCCAAAACATTGACGCAATGAAAAGAAACGCAAGCAGTGTGTGATCCAATGTCTCTTACCTGTGAAGTGAGATTAGTTCACATCAATTACCTCATTTCGAAAAATGTGCGTAATGAGCAGCAAGGCAAGAGATTACCCTTTCCAAATAATTGACAACTGACAATTCCATTTTGCTTTCCTGATTTTTCTGGCAAACAGTGGCTAGTTGGAAATAGCAAAATGTGCACCAAAGCACCCTTCCTGACAATGCGTTCTGCAGTAAATGGATTTAATTATTTAAAAAATCCAACAACATTGTTAAACTTCGCGTTTTTTCATGAAGTGTGCAAAATGTTTGGCGCAAGAGGAGGAGACATCTGTCCAACGTAAACTCATCTGTACCAAAAATAGCTTCACTAAGCCTAAGCTCAACATACACTTATTGATTATCTGGATCTAGTTTTTTAGAACTACGTGAATTTCAGTATGTTATGCCAGTTTGCAAAATCAGAAGCACGAAGAAGCTCATTGTTAAGGGGGGGGGGATGAGACTTAATGGCGCGTCAACAGCAAGGTCATTGGCGCCAACCACAGTCACAGTGCAGTTGTCCGGGCTGCCACTGCGCCACATATTACAGATGTATTAAACAAACTCCAAATATAGATCTTATCATAGATCTGTACCTCCTGCAAAAATAAAAATAAAAAACCCGGACAGGAAGACAGACTTATTGCCCAATTGACGCGCTAAGTCTTGCAGCAGATGGAAATGGCGACGAACCCCTTCAAGACGGTGAAAATCAACAAGTAAGTGACGGACCGTAAGTGGTCGTCGACACCCAATGACAGTGTTAAGATACAGATTGTTTTTTTTTTTTAAAGTGAAAGATGATGTAAGGTATGTACTTGTGTATTTACAGGTCACGTGCTCCAAAAACATCCACTTAACAGAAAAAAAATGGAGCTATGAGTACTTAAATAATGGCCTGTTAATAATTTAACCGACGTAGTCCCTCTACACATATCTTCATTTTTATTTCTTTGCCAACTAACATCAGAAGAAAATGGAGCCAGTAAACCTATTTCAAAGGCTTTCTGGCTCTTTTTTTCGAACTACATTGCCATCTATTGATTAAGGTAAGAAATGAGCCGGCATCATTTAAAAAAAATTATGTCATGCAAGGCTCAACCTCAGCCTAATTAATCAAATTCACATCTGTGTTGTGTGTACGTTAGTGCGTACCTAATGGTAATACTAATTTGTGTTTATGTGATGGAGTAACTCTCTTTATGGTGCTATGCTACAATAGTTATAGTTTGTTCCACATTAAGTTTGCAGGAAATTGACTGTATAATGCCACGTTTCCTTGTACTACGAGTGCAAAAAATGTAGATGTCAAACTTGTAGACTCTATACACTACTGCTAGAGTCTACGGTTGGGATATTTACGTGTTTTCTGCACTCGAAGGAAACGTGGCTTCATGCAGTCAGTTTCCTGCAAACATAATGTGGAACAAACTATAGGAGTAATGCCACCATAGCAACAAATGTACGGAATACTCTAGTTCAACATCACAGCGACACGCCCTAAGAGCAATCTTTTCCCCGTCCATCCGTCCCGTGCTCCAAAGCCGGGGTAAGAGGATAAAAACTTTGCTTTTCAAAATGGCGGCAGTGGCGCAATCTTCAGTAAGGGTCGGATCGCAAAAGTGAAATAAGTGAGTTCCAATTACTCGGTTCGACCCTTTGCCGGACCGAGGTTACGAGTGACAGGAAAGCGCTATTCCAAGAAAAGAGTAACCCTCCCTCCGATAAGACAGCGGCACGGATATGGATGGCACCAAACTCTGATGGGGAGGAGAAGCAATAATATTGACAGCCAAGGATTCGTTTCCCTTCCCCTCCTCCTCCTTGAAGCTGTCAGGAGAGGAAAGCCGACACACCAACGGTCAATGAAGCAAACAAGAAATGTCTTCGATCTTCTCGTCGTCTCTCGTTGCGTTCATATAAAATGATAAGTACGGAAAACTAGCCCCACCCTACTGTCGTAGGTGGAGTTTTAAATATTAATTTGGAACTATTTACTGTTGCGAACAAAACAACAACAATAACAAAAAAACAGATTACTTTGTGAAGATGAGAAGATTCGTACACATGGTTGTTCCTGAACACAGTGAGAGCTCCACAAATCCATAAAATGCACGAACAAGTTTTAATTTTCGAAAGTTGACTTACTTTCTTGGTCACCTGCAAATAACAACATTGACATTGACGTAAAAATAGAAAGATTCGCACCTGACAGCCTAAAAAAAAACCAGCAGTACTTACAAACACTGGAAAAAAAAAACAAGCATACAAACACACACAATTTGCTAACACGGCCTGCCATGCCGCCATGCTCGAAGACTCCAAGATGGCGGCATGGCAGGCCGTGTTAGCAAATTCTGTGTGTTTTTATGCTTTTTTCTCTAGTTTTTGTAAGTACTACTGTTTTTTTTTAGGCTGTCAGGCGCGAGTGTTTGAATTTTTTATGTCAATGTCAATGTTTTTATTTGTAGGTGACCAAGAAAGTCAGTTAACTTTCGAAAATTACAATTTGTTCGCGCATTTTATGAATTTGTGGAGCTCTCACTGTGTCCAGGAATAGCAGCCATGTTTACGAATATTTACTGTTTTCATGTATGAGAAACCAAAAAAGATATCGTGGCTTACATATCAAACGGTGACCAGTGACGCACGGAATACGATGTAGTATAACAGCTGTTATGTAAAGGCTAAATGAGAAGTATTCACGTGTTGGAAAACGTCTTTAAGATGCATGAAAAATTCAAAATTCACGACATAGGATTGACATTTAGTCAAACGAAGCCATTTTCGCCCAACCTTCGATGTCCATTGTCTTAATTCCCAATGATGTACCTATCAGTGAAGCCAAGGTGATACTGCCAACACATGAAGACGTGCTACACACTTGCAAAATCCAAACGTTATGCTAAACACCACTCGTAAGTTAAAACAGTTTAAAAAATTGAATGCTAGATTAAAAACCTGATCTGCCAGCTTAAAATTAAGTTTCCCCTCCGCATCTGGCCCATCAGTTTCTTTATCCGTGATTAATTAACCCTTTCGCTACTAGCGTCCTCGAATACGGACAACGTATCCGGGCTAAAAACTAAGTCCCCGCGCATGCCGCAAGCTTTGTGAAGGGGCCCCGGGGAACCCGAGTAAAGCGAGCTACAACAGCCCAGTGGTCAGCGTTCACGTTTCCAAACCAAGAAAATGACGGTTCGAATCCCACGACCGACCAAGGACTTAAATAAATTCACCACGACTAATTCATTATATTTTCGTGATTTTTTGTTTGTTTTAGTGACATTAACTAGTTTCGTTCTCCATGATGACACTCTGTAACGTAAGCTTTGGCAGTTGAGACGTCTAGATGCCTTGCCGTTTGGTTCATTAACATCGACACCACCTGGTCGCAATCGTTTAAAGTAGGTACTAATATCAACCAATATTTACTATTAGCAGAGAAAAGTTCTTATCTATACAGTATGTCCCAAAAGTCCTGAACCAGGTAGGCCTATACGGTGTAGGCCTATACAGTGTAGGCCTATACGATGTACGCCTGTACAGTGTAGGCCTATACGATGTACGCCTGTACAGTGTAGACCTATACGATGAACGCCTGTACCATATTAGGCCTAAGGTGTACAAATCAGCAAACTATGAGCAGAATGTACGCCTAATGGGAGTAGCAAATGTCTTCCACAATAGGCGTTCACTCGCAGTAAACCCAGGACTCGAATCCAGGACTTTCCTCTGGGTGTAGTATAGGCCTACACCATATAGGTCTACCTGGTTCAGGAATTCTAAGACATACTGTATAGTGTATAGTCTATCCCGCTCCGGCTTGTTATGCCTCATGAAAGATAGATACCTTCCAATATTTGACAGCATGGCTAATAACTATGACCACACTAAAAAGTGTTTTGGGCAGATTAAGGCTTAATGGCGCGTCGACAGCTAGGTCATTCACGCAGTCACAGTGCAGTGGTCCGGGTTACCACTGAGCCACACATTACACAGATGTTAAACAAAACCCCAAAACTTCGGAAATTAGAAAAAAAATTCAATAACTTACAATAAAATGCTCTTTAGACTTAGTATACATGAGAACGTTCAGTGCATTCCAAGGGGGGGGGGGGAGATGAGGCTTAATGGCGCGTCGACAGCTTGGTCATTAGCGCCAACCTCAGTCACAGTGCAGTGGTCCGGGTTGCCACTGCACCACACATTACAGAGATATTATTCAAACCCCTAATCTAAATCTTGTCATACATCTGTACCTCCTGCAAAAATTGAAAAACACCGGACAGGAGGACAGACTTATCGCCCAATTGACGCACAATGTCATGCGGAAGATGGAAACGACGACGAAAACCATCAAGATGGCAACAATCAACAAGGAAGTGCCGGACCGTAAGTGGCCGCCGACACCAATAACATTCAGGAGGGTCAA
>JAHWFP010006597.1:51069-65730 GCA_023313725.1 Lithobius niger
AAAAAGGAAACAGTGAGCATTCCAAGGTTCAACAGTTAATTCGCGAGCTAAAAATAGCGAAAAATTTCAGTGTGCTCTTATTATGAACTTCAGTTCTGCATGTTTACTTAGAATACCTAATTTATTTGGAAAAACGTATTACGATTGATTCTTATCCTGTAATACTTTGTTTCATTCCTCAACAACACTGTTACAACAAAGTTTTTGGCAGAAAAAAAATCCAATCCCGGTTTCGATTCATCTTTCCTGCTGTTATGTTTTCCTTGGAGATATACAACACCTCCGGGCCAGTTGGAAATTGACAACACAGTATACATCAATACCCGCAATGTTCACATCGGAATACTCATCTATATACGGTAGCCTGATGCACAAAAGTTTGTATCTTGGAGTATGAGAAAGAGGAAAAGGAGAAATGTAAGTATTGCCATGCAGGCAAATCCAAGATCTTGTGACGTTAAATAGATGCTCTTTTCAGAACCAATCCGATGTTCTTCATCGTTTTACTAACATTCTTTAAATTTGTTTCAATTTTTGTAGTTGTGGATGACGAAATCTTTTAGGACCGTAAGTCTAAATCTCAATAAGTTTTCGAGTACTTTTTGACAAGTTTGACTGATACATTAGAAACTTATTTTTCTTTTACTTCATTCTGTGCATTGGGAACAGTTTCTAAAATTAATCACCCCAGCAGGATATTTCTATCCTTACGAAAACGCTAAATGGACAAGGCAAGATAATGTTTGGGTTTTACTTTGCTTCTAACTCCAATACACGCGGCAACAGTTCGAGTTATGGTAGTTTTAATTAAATATTAAACTTTCAAAATATATTAAAAGGTTTAGCAAGTAAGAGGCGTCATGTAAGTCAATGATTGCAGATCTAATTTTGAGGATGGGTATAAGTGGGTCTTGACCTCTTCCTTCTGACCATTTTATTTTTGGTCAAATATTTTACTATTTTTAATTTTTTTTTTAAATTAATTTCTTTGAGCCTTAAGTCCGCCGAAGCCATTTAATGCTTGTATGGCTGAACGGCTCAATTTGGAACATTACCAGACTTTTAGAGAAGAAGAAATAGCTGGTAAAAGGGTGCCAACTCGGGGATTCGATCCGGGAAACCTCCGACCATCGTAGAAAGAAAGATTGGCCAGAATTGGCCAGAATAGTTCCCATAGCCGCTGAAGGAGCATGGTAGCCTCTCATGCTACCCTGGCTGGCAGTCCTGGCGGCGATTTTCCCAAGGTCTTTTTTCCAGGGATTCGACCAGATCTCCAAACCTCCAGCAACCAGGCTGAGCTCTCTCACTGCTCAGCCACGAGCAATATTACTATTACTAATGCTCCAAGCGGTATGGTCAATGAATTATTAGGTCAGATAATGCAGTTTCGACATAATTTGTATCACGCTGGTGCGTTTCACTTTACCACACATTCAACTAGTGTTGACTTCAATATATCCTGCATTCTTTTCAAACAATTCCTGTGACGATGAAACGGCTCCTTTCTAACATCAGGTTTTCGCCTCAGAAGACGACAGTCATTCGAACTTCTGATGACGTTCGAACTCTCACGAGGCTAACACCGCCACCACCACTCTTACGTCTTAACACTTACGCACACCCCGCCACTCCTTCAACCCACCCGCCTCTCAAACCTAACCTTCCCTCACTGTGTGGATAACCAACCACGCTTGCTTTGGCTGTGACGTCGTCCCACTTTCAGGTCGAGTGCCTAAGCTCAACAAGCGAATTAACAGCTTCAAAACCCTTTGATCCCGCCACCAAGGGTATTAAAGTGGAAGAAATCCAATTGGTAGGTGTGCAAACGGTTGCAACAACTGCAGAAACTGTTGGTGTCGATTCTAGTGGTGCAGTCAGGCTGAAACTGCAGTGCTTGACCTGTGTGTTCGGCAAAGGGAAATGGAGATTTCATACAACATCACAACAGGTCGATACCGCAAGAGTTCACAACCTTGTTCGAATTAAGTACTCTTTCCTTGATACCATACGCTACTGCTTATGGTGGGCCGAGAATTGATGAGAATGGAGAGATCAAATCAAACGTCGGAAATATGTATGTGGTTGATGTTGTAAGCATTGGATGATGGAAAAGTTGGGAGCTGACATAAAACTATCAACAATTCCCATCTGTAGATGGGGTTGAAAAAATTCCCCCAGCGTTCGGGTTTGAAGTTTGACTTAGGCGGATCTGACTATAACTGGAAAGGGAATAAAAACGTTAGAGCAGAGACTACCCGATTCCTTCTGCAGCAATAGGAGCTATACTGTTGGACATTCTTTCGGCCCTTATTGTAGGTTTCGTGGATGGAATCCCCGAGCTGGTCTGGCAACAATGGCTGTAACAATGAAATTATAGCTACTATAGATGTGACGTGAGATCTTGGTTTAGTATTAAGAGCAGAGTTATATGGCTGCATCCACATGTAGTTCAACTATAATTACAGCCATTGTTGTAGAGGACCATATATTTATTTATTGGGGCCTGTAACCCGTGGCTACGCGCCCACCCTATAGGCCTACACTAAATACAGAACACAAGTCAACATCCCCAGCATCCTCTACATCCTTATTCACTATACACTTCAACATCCGCTACACACTTTATCACTATACATACACTGCAACATCCGCTAGGTTTACAATGGTCCGTTGATACCCTGCATACTACCCGCACTCGTGCTCTTGTGCACTCATGCACTTGTAGAGGACTGATATTGGACAACAATGCTTCTGCAGTTGTAGGGGGAAATGGCGAATCGACAGCTAGGCCGTAAGCGCCAACCAACCTCAGCCACAGTGCAGTGGTGTGTCTGACAACAATGCTTGTTAATGCTATCACATGGTACACATTATAGTCTTCGTGCAACCTAGTGATTAGTAGGAATGGATTGGGAATTGATAAGCAGAGTATACTCGCCTTTCTTGTACTGAGATCAACAATGGATAAGTTCTGCAGACATTACCCAAGATTATCCTGAATGCGTGTTAACTGCAGTCAGGCCAACTGAATTCTGGGTTGTGTGTCTTGATAACGGCTCACCAAGGAACACAGACGGAAATCCAATGATTTGTTTAGTAAACAAGGGATTGTGCAATATTTTTGTCGGACCTTTGTCTTCATTCTCCTGCTATATAGTCATATATAGAAAATATACGGGATTTACTCGGTATTTTTTGTGAGGTCAGGGACGATGGAAACAAGTAAACTGTAAATTAGCACTCATTCTCATTAGACATTTGCGTCATAACAATCGGAAATGTTAGTGATTACTTTGTTTGGTTTGGCCCATGATCTTCATAGCTAATTGGCCTTCTTATACTTTAACACCTTTTGTCTCTTACTTGGTATGTCTGTCTGGATTGTCACCTTAACCCTCACTGCAATTATCTTTGTACGGATGTTGCTCAAGATCTGTGGGACAAATCTTTTCATGGGAACAAGAGTTTGTATGTTCCTGTTAACATAGATAACTGATTTTAGCAATAATGGTCGTCATGTGACGTTTCCGTGCATTACGGCTGTGTCCCTAATGCACAGGTAACCACAGTTGATAAATTCAAACTTTTACTGAATGAAATAGAGTTTGAATTCAGCAACGTGACGAAAACCGACTCAACTTGAGCGTTTACGAGTGAAATTTTTGCTTCTATTTTTTAAACCGTGTAGGACGTTACTGCAAACGCACATTAGACCTAAACTATCCGTCTACCCTCACCGAGGGAACTATGAAACTTGAAATACATTTTATTTCTGGTGGTATTTCCTCGGCTGATATTTCAACAGGTATCTCAACTTGTTGCTGCGACAGCGCCATTTCCCCTTCAGGCTATTTTCAGCTCGTTTTTTGTTACCAAAGTCCCAAATAAAGCCAGCGACAGTAATATGGTCCTTTTTACGATTTTTACGACTGCTTCTTTCTTTAAAATTTACGCTCTCTTTTCTTTTCATTACGGACAGGGTGTCCTCATCTTGTAGTACGGTGCTGCTACTGCGGCGAAGTCCCATTACCATCACCTGAAAAAATAAAGAAAAAAAAACGCAAACCCCCACGCAAGAGAACGAATGATCGAAGGAGTTCATTCCTTCAATCTATTGTAAGATTTTCATTTTCGATGAAATCGTGTGAAATACCCTGACTCCTATCCAGAGAGACAACTTTCTTTATATATATATAAGAGCGGCAAAGCAGCGGCTGCGAAAATTGTGAAGCCGTGAAGCAATCAGGGTTTTTCCAAGCGAATCGATTAGAAAGAAGATGTGTGGGGGTGGGCGATGGGGTAGGGAGAGAAAAAAGTGGGGTTGAGCAGACGCGGAACGACAAAAGCTTCTAAACCCCTTCCCCCCACCCCTTCGACGCTTTCTGCCAAAACCAGCCTTCAATTCGCTTCTCATGCAGGAATGGCAAAGTAAAGAGGGGGAAAAATGTCTCTCAAAGCCCCACATGCACAAACGTAAACTTGGAAAAAGAGGTTGCTAAGGTGTTGGTAAGTTGTCAATGGCGGTAGGTGCGTTTGGTCGTGACAGGAGTATTAAGAAAGACGCCGACGACATAAAAAAAAGGAGGCAAAACTAACTGTTTGGCTTCGACGAATTTGCAGAAATTCGTTTATTTTTTTTTTGTTACGTCTGAACACCTCCGACGACTCTTGTCTTTGTTCATGCTCACCTTCGTCACCTCTCCCCAACAACAGTGCCACAACTCACACACAAACACACAACAAAACCATCCTAATAAGTGCTCGTTAGTGCTTCTCTTTCGGTTTCGAAGCACTATTTTTTCGTCATTTTCTCGCTTTTGAAGCCCCAGAAGAAAATGAGTGCTTCAAACGCCGCTAAAAGTTCACACAACAGTCGAAGACGGAAAAGGACCGCCGCCGTCTAAGTTTATTCAATTGTTCATGTGCGTACCACCTCCTCCTCCTCCCCTCCCGCTGAAACACCCTTTCCACCATCTCAACCCCCCTCCAAGTCAAACCAAGCACGAAGAAACGAGTGCATTTAATTTTCGAGGACACACACGGTCCTTTTCAAAACAATATCTCTGGAGACGCCTTGTTCCCATTATTAGTTTTCCACGCATCTCCAACTAGTTTGTATGTACACGCAAATGAACCACTTCACTCACTCAATTCACTAAAGAGAATCTTCAAGAATGAACAACTCCCTTGCCCCTCACCACTTCATCATTCGTGTGCCCCTCCCTCCCCCACTCCCACCCACCCACCCACCCACCTTTGCCAACCAGAAACTACTTCAAATTCACCCAACAATGATGTTGAATTTGCGCATTGATTATCCATCGACAAACGAAGGCGGGGAGTGCGCGAAAGGACCCCGTACAGTGGCGCCTCCCTTCTTTAGAGTGCGTAACGACAACGGCCGTGAAGCAAGACACAATTTAGGCCGCATTGTGTTGCAAGTGCGCGCCTAATTCGGTCCATAAATTGAGGCAAACTCGCGCAATTTTTCTCATTTGTTTGAATGAGTCTGTTCGTCCGTTGGAAGGCACACAGGGAAGCAAAGCCGACGGGGGGGGGGGGGGGGGGGGATGTGAGAGGGGGGGGGCGGGTGTAACAGACCAACAGCTAGAAGCAAGCAAAGTTAGTAAGGTAGAAGAGAGAAAACATATTGGGGCTGCAGTACATCTCAATTATGCTATCCCGACCGAGTCTCGCTTTTCACACTCTGACTTCGCAGCCGCAAACGCTAACACGCCGCTCTGCGTTCTGTGTTCGTCTCTGGCTTGAACGCAAGATGAAGACAACACAAGGCAAAACCTTAATGAGGCTGCAAACAAGCGCCAAACGTTAATTAGCGCTCCACTTCCACTCCCCCTCCCCACCCCCCCATCAACTTAACTCCGTCATAACCAGACGAATAAAAAGATAAAAGAGGGGAGAGGAAAGAAAGAAAAAGACATAAAGAAGTGAAAAGAAAGAAAAAGAGATTAAAAAAGATGTACGAGATCTGCTACGAAACAGGTGAATTTAAAGTGAAGCAAGCAGAAATTTAAAGTTAGTTCAGCTATGATCTAGGGCATCGCCCATGTTGAGATCTTACTACGATCTTGTGAGTTCTTGTAGATCCTATAAGTGCTTACAGGAAGAGCAAGATCCTGTAAGATCCTGTAAGATTTGAATCTTACAGATCGTACTATTCCTGTAAGAGCTTACAGGATCTTAACAAGATTTCGCAAGATCCTGGTAGGATCTCAACATGGGCGACTATATCACATAGACAGGATAATCCGCACGTAAAAGGACATTGAAAAAATGACAGTGACAGATGAGAAACTTGAACTGAGGAGGGTAGGAATAAGGCTTAATGGCGCGTCAATACCTAGGTCATTAGCGCCAACCTCAGTCACAGTGCAGTTGTGTTCTATGACTGAGAATGTAAAAGATGGGAATGAAACGACAAAAACATATACAGTTGTGTTCATTTTTCCATCATGACATAGTTTTTCACAAGAAAGTTATTGTTGTATTTTTGAACACATCTCATAGAAGAACACTGTATACAGGCTAAAAATTTTGGATACGGCGGGAAATCTCACAAAAGAAGTGTATTTCGTAAGCTATAAATATAAGGTTTTAATTCGAAATATGATGATTTGTGGATGAAGGATTAAACTACTTGGCTGTTCCTGGAGACAGATAACCACAAGTTCATAAAAATACTGATTTGTAAACATAAGTGTTGTAAACATCAGTGATACAAGCATTGTGTATTACGAACCAATTGAGAAAATCAGGTACCAATTGGAATCTTACACTATTACTGTAAATCAGCAACGCGTTTTAAACACTGTAAAAAAAATTTACACCAATGGAAAATTGGTAAAATGTTTTTAATGCACTTCTACTAGTCAAATTGTAAAGATCAGTGGTCCAACCTTGCCAACTCAAAAATGGCGGACCGCGTAATGTCATTTGCTGGGTTTCTGTAAACCGTTTTGACTTTTAATTATTTGTTTTTTGTTTCACCCGTATAGATGTAAGGGAAATGCGTTTACCATAAGTCAATCATCATTGTAATGTTGTTCGTTCTTTGTAGGTGACCAAGAGAGACCAGGTTCTCTCGAAAATTAAAATCAGTGTTTTTATGAACTTGTGGATATCTGTCTCCAGGAACAGCCAAGTAGTTTAAGGTTTTAATATTTACTGCATTAACTTAGTATTTACAGGCAAAAAGGTGATTCCTGATAAGGAATAAGCTTTTTACATGGCAAAATAAGCCCCCAAAAATTAAAACAATTCTTTCAATAGTCAAGGTCAACATTACAAAATGCAACAATAGTTAAAAACAGTGATGTTGCAAGGATTATAATTTATTGCCTTCATCATGCAAGCTTTGTTAAAACTATACTAATCATCAGTTGGCCCAAATTGTGTGCGCGGCGTATCTTGAGTCCTGCAAGTATTTTATGAACGGCTACGTCTTCCTGGAGGAGGTGGCTTTAATCGACGGCCGCCATTGTATTTGTAACCATCTTGGATATCAGCAAGGCACACTGCTACTAAAAACGTACAATCGATTATCTGTGTTCCTTCTGCGGCGAACTCAAGATAGGCCGCGGACACTATAAAGTGCTGTTTTGGAACAGAAATGACAGCCAATGCAACCAATTGTGGAGAAGGAAACGAAACAGCTTTATGTCTAACTTTTAGTAAATGGTTTCATGAAGGCATGAAAAATTGTGGTGACCAGAATTCCTTTGAAAAGTGGGAAAATTTTCATACCCGAAATATTCAGTATTTTTAACTGACATTTGAGTTTTGTAGTATTGAATTTCGTAACCATCGTAAATTCAATTTTCTTTTTGATTTAACTACCTCTGTGATAGGCTTCTCCCTACTAGCAGTATTTCCCGGCTTCTATTGGGTGAAGTAATTACCAGTTAAAAAAGATTTCCTCATAAATTTCAACATTCGGTAAAAATCGATTTAGTTTCTGGCTTTAAAATGTTCATTAGGCTTACGTGTCTGGATCAGATTAAACGACTTCTGCATCGCTAATCCATAACGCTGATAACGTTCATTCGTAACATTGATTTAAATTGCTGATACATTACAAACTCAAGAACAAAGCTGGACAATTGCATGCCTTCCCCCCACCCCCTTTGAGGGGTTTGAAAACTGTTTCGTTATAGCTTAATTTCATCGTATTTTCACAATGGTTTGAAAATAGCTTAACTAAACTCACAGTTCAGGAACCTTCCTAGTTTCATGAAAATCATTCCGCTTCTCTTTAATCCATTATCAATTAAGCCTCATCTCCCCCCCCCTCCATTATCAATCAATAAGGGGGGGGGGGAGAATTTAGCTTTATGGCACATCGACAGCTAGGCCATTACCGCCAACCTCAGTCACAGTGCAGTGATCCAGCTTTCCACTGCGCCATACATTACAGACAGGGACGTACGGTAAACGCACTGGTGATATGTACCGTATGTCTGAGTGCAACAATATACTATTTACGCGTGCTACTATACAAATATTTTAGCCGGATTTGTAACGGGAAAAGAAGCTTTAACTAGTAATAACATCGTTACATTCTATTTAGTTATGCCTAAACTAGAAATTATAGTTTCTTGTTAATTTCAGAAACTTGAGATTGCGTTCAGCAGGTAGCAAGAAAAATAAGTTTGCCCATAAGCCTTTCGTTGTCCAGTTTTTTATGGTTTTTTTTAAATAATTTTCAAAATATTCCTACAAGCTGATATACGTAGTATCACTCCCCATATGTTGCCGTGATACGTGTAGTAAAATATTCTCCAACTTTCCTTTCACAAAGGATATCTAGTATGTAGCGGGAACTTTCAATACGCTTTTCTGTATGTCCTTTGCCTTCCTAAACAGCACCAAGTCCAGCACACACAGATTTTACAATTTAAGTCTTTTCCCCATATAATGTAATATAAACCTTAAGTGTGGTTACAACACCAAGTTTTAGCTAACGTTATGGCCCGAAATGATAGCTTTACGCCGAAAAACCTCTTACATGGCACCACTTTCAAAGATGCATTTACCGTAATCCGGTGTTTTGCGAAAAAGAATGCGGCGCTATTTCCAGCCTTCCAAGAGGCCAGCGGAGTAATACCTTCTTGTTCAGGGAATGTTGTTTGGCTTGAAAGGGGCGGTGCACTGCCTCAACAACGACGAATGGTCCATAAAGTGGGGCTGATGCTAAAATTCCTATTTTCAGTTGTCGATAACCGCTTTCGTTCGTCAGACGTAACAAACACCGCGCAACGCCGCACTCGCCCATCGAAGCCCTTCGTCTCAATGTCAAATGGCCCGATAAGACCGCTTGTATGGGCCCTTCTCTTTTCCCATCACCCCCCCCCAACCGCTCCTATCCCACCCCCCTTTTGTGCACATCAGGCAAAACAGGCACGTATGAGGCGGGAACAGACACACACCACAAGCTACCGGTGTACGGCTACAGATACGCTCACATGAGACATCGTGGAACAACACTTTTTGAGTTGCATAAATGCATGAAAATACGTAAAGGGAAAAACGACCCATTTATTTTCCGTGGGATTACCCACGAAACGTGTTAAGAAGCTCAGAAAAAAAAAATCTGGATTTAAGCAATAGACCGTAAGCGATATGAGCAAAATTTGTTATTAGAAAAGTTCAAAATGTAAGGCTAGGAGAAAGGAATGTTTTTTTGTTTTTTTTAAACACGAACTTAAGACGCATTTTAAAATTCGTGTTATACATCGTTGCCGCTCAATGACACGTACACCGTGCGTGGTGCATAGAATATGAGGTTTGGCTTTCTGGCGTTTCGTAATTCCCGGGCCAAATTAGAATGTTTTTGATCAGCACGCGCACGCCTTCGAATCTCCGTTCGAAACCACCAAAAAACCGGACGGTATGAACGTAAAACGGAAATCAAACAAAATGAAAGGTTTATCCCTGGATTTAGTTAGGCATGAACTGAGTTAGTTAAACAGACTTCGAAATTGCGAGCAACTTACATACTCTTCGTCACTTCCCACAACGAGAATTTTTAAGAAAATTTAATAAACGATGGCAATAATTCAAGTTTTTCCCTCACCAAACGTAACCAAGAAGGCAGAGATATTGGCTGAAAGCAAAATTTACTATCATTGTAGGCCCACGTACATGGAGTAGCATTAGCATTTCAATGATTGGAGATACAAAGGCTAAAATCGTTTCGTAAAAACGGAAGCTATAGTTTGTTCCACATTATGTTTGCAGGAAACTGACTGACTGAAGCCGTTTCCTTGCACTACGAGAGCAAAAACATGTGGATATCACACTTGAAGATTCTATACAGTTACAGCTAGAGTCTACGAGTGAGATATTTATGTGTTTTCTGCACTAGTAGTGGGAGGAAACGTGGCGTCATACAGTCTGTTTCCTGCAAACATATTGTGGAATAAACTATAGTATGTGGCATGCACGAAGTGTATTGAACAGTACGCTTAACTTTTACTTAGTGTCACTTTTTCGAAGATTCATGATGCAACAAGTTTTCGTTAGCTTGTAATGAAGTAGTGTCCTAAGGAACTACATCTTCAGACGAATAAGTGTCAAGAAAATGTTCAAAGCGATATTTACCCCTTTCATATTATGACGTACTCCTGTGCGGAATGAGGATTAGCACCTAGTCGAATTACCAGGAAGTAATCTTCGTGAGGGTCTCGTGGGCTTGGGGAGAGGGAATTGAGGCTTCATGGCGCATCGACAGTTAGGTCATTAGTGTCAACCTCAGTTACAAAGCAATGGTCCGGGATGCCACTGTGCCACAATGTTAACCAAACCCCCAATATAGATCTTATCGTATATCTGCACCTCTTGCAAAAATTGAAAAACCCCAGACAGGAGTAGAGAATCATTGCCCAATTGACACGATATGTCTCGCGGAAGGTGGAAACGGCGAAAAACACTATCAGATGGTGACAATCAGCAAGAGCGTGACGGACTGTGAGTGGTCAGTGACACTAACGACATTCATGAGGAATTGTCTCCCGTAAAACGATGCAATGAGTAGGTTGGTGTGACCAATACGCAAACAGCCTAACACCACCTCTTCCCGGCAACTGCGGCTTATCTCCACATGAAGAGAAATCATGACTGCATCTCGTCGCCGACCTATGTATATCACTTGTAAAAATCAGCCATCTTTTCGGTACTTCGAGGAGTGGAAGGGATCATTTTCACAAAATTTGTCATCCATTTTAATGGGACCTTTGAAGAGGAATGGTAGAATCTTAGTACGTTAGTGTCGTGTAGTCAGTCATGGTGTTTATTTGGTGACGTTGGCAGGGTAGAGTTGGTTCGGAAGTCTCTACCAGGGTTGTTTAACAGCAGCTTAGAATCATTGGAGTTGTGGAGGTTAAAAGAGGACCTTTGTCTGACCTATTCCATTTACAGGTATTTGTGGATTTACACGAACTCTCTGTATTCGCCTTGAGCAAGGATGGACATACCCAAACTCATCAGTGACAATTAGTAGTTAACACACGTGAGAAAGATTGGAAGTAATATTTTTGTTTTGCACCAGAATTAATACGTGAGGTATCTTCCCGTTTGCCTCGGTATCCTTACCCTCATTGACCTTCCTTAAAAGACTACTGATGGGGCTAAAATTAGAAAAAATCGTTGCCAGTGACGAAAGGAAGTAAATCTTTTATTGTTTTTATTTTTTTTATTTTAGGATACTGTTTCATAAGCATACAGTTTATGTGTCTGTTAGTTTTCAAAATTATGTTGCAAGAATTGCATAAGTAATTTTAAAATCCTATAAGTTTACTTTGTACGCCAAATAAATCAGTGAAAGATCTGGGCATTTGGTTCTCCCCAGACCTAAAATCCTCTTGACACTGCCAGAATATTACTTTCTTGGCATTTAGATGGCTTGCTGTGGTCAATAGATGTTTTTACAGCTGGAAACATGTACACGGGAGTATTGGCGTTTAAACTAAGACCGCTGTTAGAATACGCAACACTGACGTGGTCCCCTTATCTGGCTAAAGATATCGAACTGATTGAGTTGGTACACAGAAAATTCAAAGAAAATGGTATTATTAAAATAGTTGTACATTTATAAATCTATTACTTACTTACTTACTCCATGATCCATAAGGGAACAAGTACACGCCATAATCATTGAAGAGAATGCTAGCAGATTTGCACTCATCTTGCAGAGATGTACAGAACAGTTACAAAAAGGTCCAACCAATCGCCATCACGTCCAACTTTTAAAGCTCATTACCGACTGTTAACCCCTTTCTTCCCCTTCTAAATGACACCTGATCATTAGTGATACATGGACATTTAAACTGCATGCTTCGCCAGCAATCAAAAGCAGCTCCGCCTGGCATAATTAAGCAGCCCCCAATGACGACTGGCATTTCAAATCTCCCAATATGGCTGACATCTCCATTTCACCTAAATTGCATACACATTCCCAACTAACTAATAAGGAACCTTCCCAAGCTCTCAGTTCGTTATTTGAATTTCTTTCTCATCATTTTCGAATGGAACATGCGGGCTCACGCAGTCGCGCGTGCTAACCCGGCGAGCGTGCACGCTGCACAGAAACCCTATTCACTCAGTCGAGTTGGTCCATGAAACATATGGCAAAAACGTGCGACTCCTCTCGGCAACAGATGAGTGAATAATAATTGTCGACACTTGGAAAGCAGAAACAAAAGATTCTGATCGATGTCTGGTAGAATGAAGCACCCGCTAATGAACCTTTCTTTGGTGTTCATCAATCACGTAGGAATTGGATTAAAATGCACGCTCGCGCTGCTCGTACCTCAATTCAAAGACTCGTTTCACGGAATAGAATAATGCAAACTAGGGCATCTTTCCTCTACCCTCCCCCCCCCCCAATATTCAGGTCCGCATTCAGAGCTACACAAATGAACCTCATTACACACTCTCACATCTTCTTTTTTTTTTTTTACTCAAGTGTACCTCTGAAATGATGAACCGTACAGCAATGCGTTCTGTTAAGTTGATAAAGCCTTACTGTAAGGTTATTAACGTTTTTGGATAATGCATTACTATACTACTAGAGGCGGGTCAGTTTCATTTTTTTGACATCGGTTCCGGTTTAGGTTTCCTAGCCCACAAAACCACGGTTTCGGTTTCGGTATCGGTTTTTGCCACCCTCCACCCCAACCATATACCTCTATATTTTTTCTTGTAACATTAGTATTACTAGCTTCTAACTCGCTCTTCCTTTCACTTTCAGCAGCGTCATAGACCATGGGTTTTGCTATGGCACCATTTTCCTCTACTGTTTTTTTGTTTTAAATGACTAGGAGCTTTGCATAAAAAATTATAATTATTAAAAAAATTTAATACAACCAATCAATGTTTGATTTTTCGAACACCGTACGAAAAACCATCGCAAAATCCGAATCAGTTTCGGTTTTCAGTAAAAACCGAAATTCGGTTTCGGTTTCGGTTACCGACCCATCCCTATAATAGCTAAACTGCAGTTATTGGGTACGCGCAGATAGTAGAAACTGTCCTTCGTCAGGATGTGCAGAATGTTACCGTAGTTTTGTCATAAGATGTGATACGAGGCTAATTTATAGAAGTCTCTGTGGCTCATAGAATTATCATGTGTCATAGGAGTGTCATTTGTCATGTTACGTGCCTCGGACGCTTTCGATCCTTGGAGCCTTGTGAGCCTTGATACGAACCATAGAACCAAAACCAACAGGTGCGCGGTGTGCAAGAGTAGAAATTCTGTCCTTTCCATGATGTGAAAAACGTTACGGGATTTTGTCCGACGTGTCTCATAGGAAGCTCATATCTTTAAGAAGAGTTGTACACAAAAATGTTTACTTACGTGTTACGACGCTTGGATGTTTTTACAACACTCAACACAGAACCAACAATCGTGAACTTTGCTTAAGTTGTGTTTTATAAAATTTGTACGAAGAGAACTTTAGCTGGTTCAGCAATAAACATTGGAAATAATGTTTGTAAGTTACTTGGGATGTAATTTGCTTATTTTCCCTAGATTTGAGGACATCTAGCATCAATATAGCGAAATGAGAGTTACTAACAACTAACATTTAAGTAATTACTGGAATTAATAATAAGCCTTATCAACCCAACATTGAAAGAGAACAAAAAAAAATTAATAAAAAAATTTTTTTCCCACTTAGCTGGTATAAATTTACCAGAGATTTTTACTGGTAAATACCAGTGCCCTGTTCAAACCTATATTTTCCTGGAAATTGCCAACCCTGTTAGTAAGCGTCGTCAGCAAATCTCATTACATTTCCGGAAGTTTAAGTATCGTACCCGCTGTTTCAAAGTTTACCAACACTTATAACCGCATTTTGGTCTGCAATATATTTGGTACTTTCATTTTGTAATTATTAAAGATAAAACCAAACAGTGCTACAAAATAAAAGACGAACAACGTTTCGAAAATAATCAATTTTCGTCACCAGGTTTATGAATTACAATTTTAAAACATGGCAAGGCCACTAAGTCATCATATGTTAAAAAGCATAGCACAATAATTTAAAAGAATCAAAAAATAAGAAGTCGAAAACCACTATTTCTCCCCTCAAAAGAGGCAGAAAACGGTGGTCGAAATGCACAACCCGACCTGCTCCTTGGAAA
>JAHWFP010006597.1:74913-100075 GCA_023313725.1 Lithobius niger
AAATTTAAAATAGTACCTTATTTTGTTTTCCCCGTGCAGTGATGCACCCTTGATGCCGTTTTTCGGTCTGTGGCCCGGTACTTCAGCACCCAACGCACCCCCCCCCCCCCCATCCCCCCCCGCGTTGGGGGGGAAGCAAGCATTTGTTTAGTGACGCGCGATACGAAGCACAACGAAGGGAGTTTCTGATTTTGTGCTGGTGTCTGTCTGTCAGTCCATATTCACGATTACTTTTAAACCCTTTTTTTTAACGATTCATCACATATTTTCCCTATTGGCCTATTTAAGTTCGTAAAATTAATAAAGGCATGCAAGGATTTTTCGGGGGGTCAACTGACCAAAATTAATCCGACATAATGATCAGATGAAATTATTAACGTTATGAAACATTATTAATCAGATGAAATTAATCAGACATTAATGTACAAGTGAAAGACTTGGAACATAAAATGACACTCAAGGCCCGTGTCTTTCAATTAATGGAGAGAGGAGGGGTGGGGGTTGAGGCTTTACGGCGCATCGACAGCTAGTCGTTAGCGCCAACCTTACTCACAGTGTGGTGGTACAGTTTACCACTGTGTCACACGTTACAGAGATGTTAAACAAACCCCAAAGACATGATTGACAGTTCACCAAAACACCAACAAATACAACAAAAAGAAGCAAATACAACTGTATACAGCCGACACAGCAATTAAAAAAAGTACGAGCTTTTTACGGCTTTTTTGTTTCGTTTTTTTTTTTTTGGGGGGGGGACTTTTAAGGAGTGGTAATTGAGGCTTAATGACGCGTCGACAGCTAGGCCATTAGTGCCAACATCAGTCACAGTGCAGTGGTCCATATTGCCATTGCGCCGCGCACTTTACAGAGATGTTAAGCAAAACCCAAATACATCTTATCATTAAATTAACGGGAGCGGGGGGGGGCGTTCTTCCACAGTATCTTCATTAAAAGCCACTAACTGGCTAAAAATAAAAGAATTTAGGAATAATGTCTTGGAAACAGTGAGTTGTAATTATTCTGTCGATTAAGTAGTTGTAACCTGGCCAAAATTATAGCCTAAAGCACTCTACCGTACAGGAATTTATGCTTACGGCACGTTAGCATATCCTACAAATTAGGATTTAAGCACGTCAAGACACGAGATTCTGATGGTAAATGGCGCTACATAGTTCTGACCCCGAGAACGAGGCTGGCAAATAGTAAATGGCGGTTGGCTGACTGGCAAAGGAGATAAAAAAAAATAAAAAAAACGGAACGAAACGAAACGAAACGAAAACGAGCAAATCTGGACCAAATCTGGCAACAGAGGGCGGCCTGTCACTTCCGGTAATGCGCAGAATGCAAGAAATGATTTATGGCTCCATCTCTCGGTGGCAGAAACTATTTATTAATCTTTTGTGAGTCATTCTTGACCATTACTTATTCCATGGGTGCCATCACCACGCCATTTTGTTGGCAGGCAACAGCCAGTGGAAAAGGAAATGATGAAAAAAAAAAAAAACGTTCACCTAAAAAAAAAATAACAGACCAATTTCGCACCTGATTCTTCCATTATTGAAGGGAAGAGGGCGTGAATTTTTTAGGTCTTCTCTAAATGTTTTAGGGAGTTTCTTTATCACTCTACATCGAGTGCTTCGTTCGTTCGGTGGGGTTGGCTTGACTTCGCGGTCGAGGCACTCGATGGTGAAAAAGGCAAAACAGCGGTAGGCCAAAACCCGTTTTAACACTAACCCCCCCCCAACCACCCGGCCGCCATCCCAACCCCCCACCCACGATGTAAAATATTCACACCCGAAAGCGTTGGCCCAACGCAAAGTCAAACACCCGTAACACATCTCGTTGTCGCTGTGAACGACGGCTCCAAAAAAAGAGAAATTACGACAGAAAAGAACCTCGTCTGTCTGCGTAAAACGTTCAGTTGTGGAGAACTAATAAGCCTACAACATAGACGCACAGTTGAATACGTCGCATCAACAAGAAAGGGTGCCTTTTCGTAACAGCTAAGACGTATCCCACTTATAATAATAATTAGTTTATTTTCATGAAGCACGCTACATGAAGGAAATCGTCCCGAGGAATACAAGCTTCCTGTTTTGTAGTAACGAACCGGGCAGAAAGCACAAATAACAAAATTATTTACAATACAGTAAACACAACAAACTAACAAAACGAACACTAGACGAAAAAAAAATGTTAAAAACACTAGAATATTATTATACACTTGATTCGTAGGAGCTCATAAAATATTTTCTTAAGAAGCGTAAAAAATTACTACAGTTTAACTTATCTAAAACTGATATTGGTAAGTCATTCCACACAATGGGAGCAATGTATAGTGTGCGCAGCGTATCTTGAGTCCTGCACTTATTTTGTGATCGGCTACGTCTTCCTGGAGGGGGCGGCTTTAACCGACGGCCGCCATTGTTTTTTGTAACTACTTTGGATATCAACAAGACACTCTGCGACTAAACAAGTACAATCGATTATTTGTGTTACATGCATTATATTTCTACATATCCTCGCAAATTTTCGACGATCAGCAGTGCCTGGAGATAAATATACGCAGGTGATCTTCTTCTTCAGGCTCACTACTTCTAATCAAAACACCTTGCAACAAACGGTCGTTACAAAGTGTGTTGAGTAGAAGTAGTGAGCCTGAAGAAGACGATCGCCTGTGTATTATATCTCCAAGGACTGCTAATTGTCGAAAATTTGCGAGGATATGTAGAAATATCTTGATTTTGTAAAAATAAGCGTAACAACAGTGATTTTTTCAACGGTAAATCTGGAAAGGTGTGGAAAAAGTAGGCGAAAGATGAGGATTTCGTCTGTTGTTCTTTTGTTGTGTTTTAGTTTTTTGGGAGGAGAGAAATCGGGGAAAGGTCGCTTATGATAACATTTTTTTTTTCTACTAGAATAGTGGTTTATACCAAAAAAGGCCAATCTGTGGCTCTCCTGTAGCTTAGTGAAGTGCGTCTCTTTGATACGAGGGAGTCATATATTTTTTACAAATAGGTAAAAAATGAAGTATACCTACACAAGCATAAAATAGGTCACAAAAAAGTAGATATGCCTATACAAGAATAATATATAAATGTTCTTACCTATTCGAGTGGACGCCATTTCAGCAATCACATGAAAAAGAAAAAAAAAAACAGCAAATTAGAAAAAATGGTAGTCCTCATTACATTTCAATAAAGTAGTAAGAATTAAAGAATTTGATCAAAGAATGGGATTGTGAAAGCTACTCTGAATTTTGAATATCTGGTTAATTTCTGACATTTTTCAGAGTCAAAATACCAAAACCATTTTACTGATTTACGAAATTTTGAACATAAATAGAGCACTGAATGCATGTGTAAGATTTTAAAGGGGAATTCAGTATTTCAATAAATAACAGTGAAAGTGTCGAATTTGGGCTGCTGAAAGTGTCGAATTTCCACCAACCAGATTTTGGTAGACTTTTGATATGTTATTTACGACAGTTTTCAAGGGTGAATGACGTTGGTTTCATCTCTGTACTAATTACTCCTAGGTAAAATCACAATTTCAGGCTCCTACACCCTTGTTCTACGCGGTGATACCTCTAGACCCCACTTAGGGTTCCCAAAAGGACGTGAGGTACTTTTGTCCCGAAAGGAATTCTTGTTTTCACCATTTGTAATTTTATATGGGGCGGAGCTAATCTGCATGAATTCACCCCCTTTGCATTTTGTTAGCGTTTTAGGTTCGTTGACGAAAGGAAAGAGGGGGAAGGGGTTGGTGGATGAAGGTGTGGGGTGGGAGGTAAGGCGAGGGGGGGATTGCCAGTTCCTACAATCGAAAACCAAAAGTCTGTAGCTTGGCTGTGTTTTGCTGTCGGGGGCTGGCTGACTGGCACAGCTGGTCAACTCATTGACGGTGCCTACGGGCCATTGGTGCCCGTTTTACGCCTGCGCGATGTTCACGCGGCCAATTTGCAAGTTGATGTCGATGTGGTTGGTCTGTCCGTCCGTCGGTCCTTCGTTTGTCTGTGTCCGTCTGTCTGTCTGTCTGTCCGCTGAAGCAAGTAAAAGCAAAGCAAATGGTGGCATGTTCGTCGTTGTCGCATTTGTTCCCAATGCGCGACACTTCGCCTTCTTCGGTGTGAAGTGGTAAAAGGAGACGCGAAAAAGAAAGAAAAACGAAAAGAAAAGACGAAACGGAAAATATTAAGAAAGAAAAAAAAAACCGAAAAGGAAAAAAAAAATGGAACACACACCATACAGCCGCAAAATGCACGACACGTTATTACGAGCTCTTGCGGAGTGTGTACAATGAAATGGTCCTTGTGCCGCTAGAATGGGAATGTATGAGAAATGGGAGATTGTGCCTCCGTTTTCAGAAATACGACGGAAGGATGTGGAGAGGAGGACGTAACATGTATAACAAGACGTGTCAGAGTATCTTTTTTTAAGTCTTTCCCCATGAGAAATAGTTCAGATTTGGTTTTATATTATGTTACGGTCGAGTAATTTGGATTATAGGCCTAAAAGCTTGGATTTTTCAACAATGATAGACACGATATGTGATAGAGTCAATTATCAGATTTCAACGAATAATTTTGAGGAAAGAAAAGTCAAGACAAATTCTTAAGAAAATTGTTTTGTCCCCCCCCCCCCATAAAAAAGGGCAAACTATAAACAATCATAAAAAAAAAAAGCAATGAAGGTTTTAGGTAAACTTGGAGTAAAAAAAAAATACTAAAATCATCGAATATGTCAAAAGATCACCAAAAAAAGTTTCTTATGGCATCTTTTCCTTCAACTCAATGAAATTCTGCCTTCAACTTCTCTTCTGATGTTGGGCCCATGTTGGGGTAGGAGGAAATGAGCAAGCGGATTCTGCAGCAAAAGGGGCCCTTTCTGGCCCTCTCGGAAGGGATCTCAGCCTTGTTCCCTCGGACGCCTTTCCAACTCTGCGTCTGAGGTTACACGCTTTTTGGCAAGCCTCGTGGGATGGACAAGACGGCAATAAATTACGAGCTATTAAAGGCACTGTTGAGGAATGGCACTCGGCGTGTGGCCGCAGTCGCTGTGAGGAGGTGGTGTTGGCCCGTTTGCGCATAGGTCACAATCGATTTACTCACTGTTTCCTTTTGCGGGGGATTGACCCTCCTGAATGTTATTGGTGTCGGCGGCCACTTACGGTCCGGCACTTCCTTGTTGATTGTTGCCATCTTGATGGTTTTCGTCGTCGTTTCCATCTTCCGCATGACATTGCGCGTCAATTGGGTGATAAGTTTGTCCTCCTGTCCGGTGTTTTTCAATTTTTGCAGGAGGTACAGATGTATGACAAGATTTAGATTAGGGGTTTGAATAACATCTCTGTAATGTGTGGTGCAGTGGCAACCCGGACCACTGCACTGTAACTGAGGTTGGGGCTAATGACCAAGTTGTCGACGCGCCATTAAGCCTCAATCCCCCCCCCCTCTTCTGATGTAAGTCCGAATAAGTCCAAAATAATGTTTTACCAAAGCAAAAGGAGAATGAACATTGGAGTTTTTGTCACAACTGTGTTACAAAAACGGTTGTTGAGATGTCTGAATTGGAATCTCATTCCAACACCCATGCACACAGAGAAGCATTGAACCGTACAGTGGTCAAAAACGCCATTTTTCGTTATTATGTAATTGCAAAACGATTTTCATTCTTTTCTTTTTTCATTGGTAATGGACTTTTGTTTCCTACAAATTTGTAATTTATTCCCATGCTGTGTGATTTGTATTTAAGAAGTAACTTTTTCCTACAAATGTGTAATTTATTCCCATGCTGTATGATTGGTACTTAAGAAATAACTTGTGTCCTACAAGTTTCTAATTTATTGCCATGCTGTGTGATGCATATTTAAGAAGTGACCTTGATACCATTTGACAAGGTCATCCGTTTTGGGCCAATAAACGTCCCCACTCCCCAGCCCGTCCTCACGACATTACCAAAGTTACACGACAAATCATTCATTTAGTATTATTTGGGCCTTCAAGTTGGATCACAACTTAACTGACAACCCAGTAAAACCGTTTTGCGAAACCCTGTAAGATTTTGACTAACTTATACTAACGAAATCGTACGCGTTTAATATAGTTTGACTAACTTTAACGTATAAAATTAATATGTGTTTAGTGACTAAAAATGTCATTAACTCTCTCCATACATCCTTTCCGTCTAAAGTAAAAATGACTTGTACAAGAAGTCAAAATGCAAGACGTCAATTTTGCAAGAAGTAAAAATGACTAAATACATCGACGAAAAACTAGTTTCATGCGTATTGTTTTCGCGTTATTGTATTGCATTGCGTATTGAGTATTGTAAAAACTAGTTTCTTCGCTTGGGAACCTGAGCGATGATAGCGAAAGAGCATCCTAGTTGCCATGGCTTGGTCTCCGTGCCAAGATGACTGGAATTCGAATAATGCTGTCGATTTACACATAGAACTTAAAAAAAAACCGCTAAGCGTACGTCTAGTGTGGAATGGGTTAAGTATTAATTTTTTTAAATTTACATAACGCTATTTTATAGATATGCACTCATATTTGCAGGCTGCAGATAACTATTTTAAGAGCGAGAAAAGTTTAATTTGGACCAACAAATAATTTAGTTCTCTTTGTGGTTCACGATAAGACAAAGCCGATTTAACTATTATCATTATGTTTTTACACAATTCGCGAATGAGTGGAACAGTGTAAGCTAGATAACTCATTTAGGGTTAGGCAATGCGAGCAACAAAACACAGATTCTTTTAAATATAAGCTCATGAATGCAGGAAACAGAATGTTCGGAGTTCCACGAAAAGAAAAAAATTAAAACAGTACAGCATTTTATGAGCTGTGTTCATCGTAGTGGGATTGTGGGACTGTTGCCACGCATCGCCACCAGGGGAGCCATGACATGTGTAATCCAAGACACTTGCTTAAGGCATGTAAGATAAGCGTTTAATTTGTGCCGCAATATGATAACTTAGGCTAATTGGAATCCAATGCCTGAATGCGGAAAACTCTACCAGCCTCTCACGTCTGGAAAACAACGCCATGACGCAGGAATTAAACTCCCATGAGAAGGTGACGTAATCGTCTTTTAGTGTGTAGTTGAGTTAAAAGAATCTTCTTCTAGAGGATTTATTGACAAATTACTTTCAGAATCGCCCAGTGAGTGTTATTACAACCACAGATTTACTAATATGTACGGAATGGAATGTTTCCTACAAAATCCAATGATTCCTGCACGATCAAATGTTTCCTTCACTATGGAATGTTTCCTGCACAGTTGAATTTTTCCTATACAATCGATTGTTACCTGCACAGTCAAACAATGGAAGGTTTCCTCAACATTCAAATGTTTCCTGCATGAAAGCCATATACAGAAACAAATGATGCTCGATAACAATTAGATTCCAAGATGAAAGTGTTGGTTTGTATGCTAATTCTCTCCGATTTCTATTGAGGCAACCAAGCTTAAGGCAAAGCATCAAACTTTTTTTTTTTTACTTCCATGGTTTTTATTATAACCACTTCGAAGCCATGGTTTGTGCGCGGTGGGCTTTTTGTTTAATCAAACCTAAACCATGCGCAACGGCTGTTTGCTGTGACGTCACCATGAGTTAGCCAATGACGAACGAGAACAACGGCTGTTTGGCCGTCTGATTGGACTAGGCCAGTCACGTGATGTGCACGTCACACCAAACAGCCATGGCGTGTGGTATACAAAACCAGCATATCTAACAAAGCTTCTATGAAAAAAAGAGAGATAGCAGAAAAATGATAAGACAATGATAAAAATACAACTAATATAACAGATTCATAATACAAGGTAACTGATTAGTCATTTTTCACTTTTAAGAGTAATTATTGACAAGTTGCGTTGGGTGTTATAATTGCGAATGCTCTCCTAAATTCGAATGTTTCCTTGTGACAATAAGAATCTAAAGTCACGAAAAAACGGACGAGTTTAGAAAATAGTCAATTTCACAATGAAAGCGTTGGGATGTATTCGAATCCTCTAATATTACAACGAAAGCAACAGAGCTCAAGACAACGTACCATGGAAATTAGTCTTTTTTTTTTATGTGACGAAAACTACAACCATGTTTCAGATCCTACAGTCTAATGCCATAGAGTGACTCTTGCCGCTTTACTGCATTATCGTAAACAGTCAGTTCTCAAGAACGGTGATAAAGACAAGCAACAAATTGATTAATGAATTCCAAACTTTAAACTGTGTCCTTTTTGGAATTACAGCACAATTTATTTACAGGTAAAGGCGATAAACATCGTGTTGTTGTTTTTGGGTCAAAACGTTGACATTTTTGGGGCAGCACAGGTACTTTCTGACACTATCTGTACAGTTCTGTTCGAGATGGAGTGTTCCCGTCTGCTCAGACTGGTGCTTCCACTTATAGGGAGTTTTTCCCTTTTTAGGGGAAAAATGCTCATCACAGGGGAAAAATAAAACATATTAAACAGGGAATAAGGGAAAAAATGCGGGAAATTATGTGTTTTATTTGTAACTTGCGATTTTCTGTAGTGACTCACGATCTTCTCTCCATCACATCACTATCCACTCTCACTTACTCGAAACTTACGTACTTACTTACGTAACCCCACTTACGTAACTTAACTAAATGTACGTAAGCCCACAATCTTCTACTTCTAGCAAAGGCGTGTTAACACTTTAAACTCTTATCCAACCCCAATTTACAATTTGGTTAGTGTTTATATCTCGTCTTATTATAGCTAAAATCACGAAAATTGCGGCAGTACTAATTTTTACAGGCCCATCTATATCATTGACTTCTAGCGGGAACGGCAGTAGGACTAGTTCTTATAAGTAGTCGTTTGAATTTTATTTTCAATTTGCGTCAATAGGTGGCACGTTCCTGTCCCATCAAAATGGGCCCATAATTAAAACAAAATTAGGAATTGTTAAAAATTAGTGGTGTAATGAAAGGAAATTAAATAAGGAAACTAAAAAAGGGGAAAATTTTTTTGCAGAGGGGGAAAAAGGGAGATTTTGTCTTTACTTGGGGAAATTCTATAAGTGAGAAATGGCAGTTATGGTTCAGACACGGCCAGAACTTGTGATTGTAAAGTAAACCAGGTGTCAACCTAGTAAGTCAAGGAGTCTGTAGGTCCTTCGTATCGGTAGTGGAGTCACCAAAGGGATATGTAAAGCAAGAACGAACGAAAGTGTCAGGCTGGTATCCCTTTAAAACCCCAACTGCCGCCAAACGCAGTAGTACAGCACTCCCAAGCACTCCAAAACCAAAGATGGCTGCCATTCCGACTTTGCGTCAACTGCCAATAACAGAAGCGTAATGTCGGCCTGCTATGGGAGGCAGCAGGGACTTATGGGAAACCGCGTGCGCGAGACCAGCAGGGACGCACGAGACAAAGTGTCGGCTTATCCGACCCCGCGATCAGGAAAGGGTGTGGGGGTGGGGGTGGGGAGGGGACGGGGCAAGCAAGGAGACACCACGGGCGAATAAAATACATTTTAAAGTAAAATCCTGCAGCGATGAAACCCGCAATCACTTTGCGTATAGACCACACTTTCCTGGAGCCTGCCTCCCCCCAACGCCTCCCTCCCTCCCTCCGCACACGTACGTATATATATAAAGCAGGAGTTATTGCTTTTACCGGGGTTTTCCGTCACTATAGCGGAGGCAGTTTTATGGCGTGGGAGGAGGAAAAGTTAGGACTCTGTCCGCAGTAAAAGAACCCCCCCAAAAAGCTAACTTTTTACTACTTTAAAATTTTCATGGCGAGATGCATAAACGTATCAACTGCCGTCAGTCAGTATAAGGGATACCCGAGAAAAGAGTTCTGAATTTTTCATCAAGTATGCGATGATAACGTGGGCGCCTTAATGGAGCTTATGAAAGGATGACGCAGAATCCATAACGTCATCTTGTCGTAAGGAAGGAAGGGTACGTCAACACAATGGTTATTTGTCCCCACAGTCACTATGAGTCAGGGTTCATTTCCCGGGCTCATGGGTACGTCAATGCTTTTCGTTATTGTTGTAACCCAACAGTCATCTTTAGTTCTTCACTGTGTTAGTTATATTGTGTGTTGTGTTTCTTCTTTGATTACTATTCTGACCATAATTTAGGCCAACCAAAGGAATCCTGAAGTACTCCGTACTAAGAAAAGACCAGAAGAAAAACATTGCGATATGAACTTGTAGCTTAACTAGCTCTAGTTTACACTTTACCAGTCGTTTTGGAAGAAAAATTACTCTCAAAACCGGGAATTAACACCGTTAACCATAGTTTGGCTAAAATAATTACCCAAAGTATCGGAGTAGCTCCAAATAATTTTAAACACTGGGGAGGAGGGGAATTTTGAGGCTTTTGGCGCGTTGACAGCTCGGTCATTAGCGCCAACTTCAGCCACTGTGCAGTAGTCTGGGTTGCCACTGTGCCACATATGACAGAGACGTTAAACAAACCCTAAATGTTGATTTTATTGAAGTTTTTTTTTTTTACTGGACATAGATTCCTTACTATTTTTAGAAACTAGATGTCTGTACGTCTGTTTGTTTAGGCGACTCCTTTCAAAGTACGTGTCAGGTCTGGACCCAACTCAGTAAGTACTTATAGGCCTACGTGGATCCTGATGCCACTGAAATTTCAGCTGTTCTGATATGCGGAACAAAGAATTCGTAATACATCGTCTACTAATTTGAGACTGGCACCAGTATCAGTACATAAATACTATGGCGCTGGCAGCAGCGTAGCTACAGAGTGGCACAAGGGGGCGCCGGCCTCCACCCTCATGGGACCCCCGAAAGACTTTTCAGCAACTTACCTACGCACGTCAATGAAAACCACAGGATTAACGACACTTCTCTGTAAACTACGATTAAGGACATTATTCATCATGGACTCCATAACTCACGTTAAAAACTTACTTCCAAATCTAGAGAGTGCGCATGTATACACGACGAAAGATAGCTCCCCTACTCAAATTCAGGACGGTAACCATATTAGATTCCAGGCCACGATCCCGATGGCATCCATCCCTTGTCACTATATCTGCATCGGCATCGACTATCATCTAGAAAAATGACACGGCTTCGACGACAATGACGCCATAGAAATAACTTTGCGTCGAAATATATGATCGCCAAACTCTTAACGTATGCAAGAGCTGTGCATCAAGTGAGGCCTTCAACGTCCACGTAAAATGCGCTATTATCAATCGTATCCTGTGGGCAAACACTGCCGCTCTCCAGCCCAAGCCTTGATTTAGAGCACCGACTTCGAGCAATCCAAATCAGAATCTTGAAATTTATGACAATACGTCAAACCTCGAAAAGTCTAATAAATCCGCGGCTGCTTTAACAAGCGTGCGAATAGAATCTGAGGGAGTGAGAGGGGAGCGATGGACGCCAGCTCCACCTACTCGTCGCCCATCTAAACAAGATATGGCGCGGTCACCATAATGTTGCCAGGCGTAGTCAGCTATTCAAGGAGGGCGTTGGGGAAGGGGGCGTAAGAGACCAACTTAGACCTTCGGTGAGTGGGAGGCATAAATTGTTGTTTTTAATGGACCATCAAAGGGTGAAAAATCGTTAAACCTCTTATTTGCTGTCTTCGTTCGATATTGATTACATCATATTTTTTGTTTAATCTATTATACGCATAGCAGCACTACTGCTAAAGAAATTACACGAGGCCCACGTTCCTTGGAAACATACTGAAAATCTTTTAATTTACCCATATTTCGCTTCACAACACACTATACGGGCCTTTTAGTTGGTTTTTCTGTGAAAATATGATGTTATTCTTCATCCCTAACCATAAAAACAATACAAATGACGACACTACAATACCATCTGAGATACTGCTGTATCGGTATATAGCACAAGATTACTGAACAGACCCCAATACCAACGGGACAGTACCTCAGGTGATACTGCGGTGTTGGTATTGGTGTTGTTGTGGTCACAGAAGAAATTCCTTTTTGAAGGGTTCGTGTAACGTGTTGCGGCTCAAATTATTGCCGAATTAAAAGCATCCCCAAAATATTATCAAAGAAAGTTGACCTCATACTCTTTATCTTAAGTCTCAAACCCCCTCCCCCTCTTTATCTTTGTTTTATATTGGTTTAAAATGCAGTTATAAGGAAGTAAACATTGAGTTTCGGGAAATAAATGCATACTTAAACATTACAAAAACCGTTAAATGTGTATTTTTTATACGATTCCATGGAAAATGAGGTATAGCCAAGAGTTATACCTATACTAACCGAAATAACTACTCCGTTGTAAAATTAAAGTTTGCCCCTGACCTGCAAGGTATACCCACACATTTATATTAAAAACGCTGCTGAATTTTAGGCCACTATATACTACTGTTCATACATAAAGGGTTAAAAAACGAAGAGACTGGGTTGCCGTGTTGTGATGACATAACGTCTAGTATGACGCCTACAACGTCGTTATCTGGTCACTTCGATTTTAATCTATTATGTTTGAACAAGGCAAAAAGGCCCAAGGCCCAAACCAGTGGCCGAAAATTTAAACAGGTTTTTAATATCAACTAGTGGGTTCTTTGCTGGTTACGGTGCAAGCTTCTATTTGAAACCGATCGTCCCATAAATTAATTATACTATAACACGACTACGAAATCCCTTTAGTATGAAAGTGCCTCACTAACATTCTATAGTCTTTTCTTAGCGAATCAGATAATAAATGTATCAATTTTTTTTATCCAGTAAACCCATCACCCCATTTTATTTATGGACCCTCCCACAACCAAAAGTCTTAGCTGCGGGGCAGTGGGGCACCGTAGGGGTGGATGCAGACTCCAGCACCCGTCTACAATTTCAAGGTTTCATTTTCCGATACGCAGACCAGGCAAACAGAGGTCGAAAAACATTCAAAAATGATGAGGAAGAATGGTAGGGAGAGCTACCAAAATGAAGTTATGGGCCCAGGCGATATTGAGTTTCAGACGCCATCACTAGGAACCCCAAACCTGAAACGAAAGGGAGGGGAAAATGGAAGGAAAGAACAGGAAAAAGAACGAAGAAAACAGGGAAAGAAGCGAAGAAACTGGTGCGAGGGGACTGGAGTACGTCAATAGAAAAGCGGTAAAGTGATTTTAGTGACTTTTGGGCCAGGCAACTTCATTTGCGGGTGTACGTTAAGATACGGGGGTTGGGGGATTCCGGAGAAAACCAATGACAGCACACGACTAAGTATACAGACATAACTGAGTGACTGGAAAATTGTACGACAACAAACATATAATAAGCTAGCGGGGTTTGCGTTAAACTGGTTGTGTGTAAAACTTTGTAGCAAGAATGTGACTAATGTGCCATATTGGCCAGAAATAGTGAAAACACTTCCATTGTCAAAACCATTTGGACACAAAAATTACGGCTTAACCGAAGCTGAAACTGACCATGCAAAGGCGAAATTTCAGGGAAAATTTTGCGATAAGTCAAGTTGACAAACTAATTTCTACTAAAACTAGGAAACAGGCTTTGGGCCTATTGTAGGCGGAGTGAACAGATCTTCATTTCAAACTTATATTTAGTTTTTATTGTAATGATTTGTTAACTCAGCTAAGTTGGGCTGTTTGCCTTTTGGTGTGACGCAGCTCTTTGCTGGACTTCTAATTTTAGGTCGTTTTTTTTAAAGTATACGTATCACATTTTTTTATTTTAATAGGCTTTAGTTTGCTCCAGCATTTGGTTCTGTTTAGTTATGTGTAACCTCTTTTCACAGCCAACCGTCATCGCCGCCGACTAAAAAAATTAAAAGAGTGCATAGCCACTGCTGCTTGAGCCACTGCCGCCAATAATTGTTACATTGTTTACAGCTACTGCTGCGCAAAGTGTAGTCCGTATATCAAAAAATAATTACGCATTTAACTGCAAACCAAAAAATCATCCGTATGAGAGTTTTTAACAATAATCAAGTTTAAAAAGTTTACAATGCTGCTGCTGGGATTTCATCCAGACTAAAAATGTGCAACCAACCAACCAACGGACCAGACAACCAACATTTTGTAATTTGGTGTCCGTTATAGGCTGCGCTTCCCTCCGACAATGAGTCAGTTACCTTTTTGCCATAGTCAATCCACTCTAAATGGTCAGGTTAAGTTCAAGGTAAAGTACAGGTTTTGTGTATATGAATTCTGTAATGTACTTTACGTGCTCGTGCATAAATTACAGAAATTCATCTCTGTTTCTGTTTTTTCTGAACTAACGTCAGGCTGTCCACACATTCAAGGAACACACAACAGCTTTTACATTATATAAAGAAACACACAAGAGCATTCGCACTGGCAAAACAGTTGTGCAATGTAGTGTTGTAAATGACTAACCTAAACGATCTGTACAGTGTGTGAAGAAAAATACTCAGAATAAATGTATGAAATGCTTAAATGAGGAAATAGTGGTACCATGGTGATAAGCATTTTATTCATCAGGTCTCCTACTAAAAGCACCCTTTCCCCCTTCACACAATTTTTTTTTGGGTTTGGTGCCCTAAGTTTTAACATCTTTATTTCGGTGAGAAAAAATTTCTAGATTTCGTGTAAATAAGCGTTGTTGTGTATCTACCTGTAACTTGTGAAAGTTACTTATATACGGACATTAATCTTCAGAGGAGTGATGCGTTGAGTTTTCTTATTCTACATTAAGTATAGTCACACAATGCTATGTTCACTTATCGTTACTCAATCCTTAGCTATAAAATACATTTTGAAATATGGTAGCTACGAGATAATTATTCTGTATGCTAAGCTTATTCGTTGAAACTACGCTCACCCCTTCTCACGTTCATCCACGCTTAGTGCATTGACAGCAAGGCTGACCGAGATAAAAGCTCTGTATCCCGAGCAAAGCAAGGAGCTTTTATCCTAATCAGCCTTGGATGTGTATTCCGTGTCTGCATCCTATGCTGTTTCGTTGGGTGAATTTTGGCCTCAGTCTGCTATTATAGCAAGATAGCATGATGGTTAGCATGACCGGCTCATGTGCCAGAGGTCCCGGGCTCGAGTCCGACCTCAGCCTACCCTTGTATTTTTGGGAAGAGAAGGGCCCTGTGATGTCTCGTGCTCATGTCGATTGTGGTATGTAAAAGAACCTAGGAATTTCCGATGGGCTTTACCTAGCAAAATTGTCTCGCTCTTCTTCTGGCGCCATGGCTTCAGCTGGAAGCGCGTCAAAGCTAAAGCTATTGTAGCAGGAGCAGGACGCAAGCCCCAACAAAGAAAATTTATTGGGGGGGTGGATGTGTTTTTGAGGCTTTATGGCGTATCGAACTTGGTCAGTACCAGTAACCTCAATTATTTTGCAGTGGTCTGCGCTGCCACTGCGCCACACATCACAGAGCTGTGAAACAAACCCCCAAACTAGATCTTATCATTTATTTGTACCTCCTCACATATTTAAAAATCCCGGACAGGAGAACAGATCATGCCCAATTGGTGTGCTAAGCCTCACGGAATATTGAAACGGTGGCAAACACCACCATGCTGGTGACAATCAACAAGCACGTGACGGACCGTAAATGTTTCATTAGGTGCATTTGAGATCTCAAGTCTGCTGTTGTGGTAGGGGACGGAAACAGGACGGACAGCCAAATCGTCAGTGGTCTCAAAGGTCCGAGGGTTAAACTCTCGCTCAAGCAGTGTGACATTTTAAGTCCAAAAGGCAACGTGAATAGGTTTTCGTCTGTATTTATGTAACGGACGGAGGCAGGCTCCTACAAATAACAAATTATGGAAATTTCACAATGTCTTTCAATGGCCTTAACGAATGGCATCATTGATCTGTCTTACTAAAGGCCAACTGAGTGCATAAAAATCCTGGCTAGTAACCATCAGACTGGGATAGAAGCAGTTCTGGCTTTAAAAAAGGTTAAAAGGAAGACAAGTTTTTACGTTTATGGCATTCAAAAATAACGGCATAAAATGGGGGGCAGGCTTCAATTCATATTCGTCTTTATGTTTCTTTCCTTACGGGTTACCCGATAAAAGCTGGGCAATAAATTACAACATGTCCAACCTTATCACAAGTAAAACAACAGCTGCTTAACGGTTGAAAAAACGGTGCACCCTTTTTTTAACCGAAAGAAGTGGATGGCGCAGGGTGAACGAGAAAAGGGGCACCTTCGGGCTCTGAGGCAAGTACCCAACCAATGAATTGAGTCAAGATTAGCATAACTGTTCCCCAAACTCCCCATCCCTATGCCCCCCCCCCCATCCCATCCTTCGGTGTCTCTGTTGACCCCAGACGTTTCCGTCGCCATCTTATCTCCTGGAAACTTTATAGCCGATAAATGGCAGGCGATAACTCAGCAGCAGGAACAGGCGCAGATTTATACCGCAAACGATTCATATATTCTGATTTTATAGCAGGGCGGTTGAATGACGCTATGAACGACGTTAATTGCGAATATAAAGTTTTATTGTGATTTTGCGTTTAGTTTTATTGTGTACAGTGTGGTATGCATGTGAAATGGTGGGCGTATCACTGATATTAATTAGACATTTACACACATTACTGCCTCACTGACCCTATGTGTCCAAGAATGGTTAAACAGAATACACAATTTCAAATCTGAGAAATGGTTTACTACATAGACACACATTAACCATTAAACAAAAGATGTGATTATGAACTCGGGGAAAAAGAGCCTTGTAGATCCGTATGTTTGGTGTATTAGTTAAATTTGTCTATGAATACTTTCCAGCTATTAACTGAACGACAGACGTGACGTAACGTAGCATGCTTTTAGATATCGTTAAATCTTTTACTAGTGCAATAATTTCTGATTAGTTTCACTTAATAGTTACTAGAACGCAGAGTCGTAGCTAGCCACCTTGGCGCCCAAGGCGAAACAATTCAGGCAAAACCCCTGCCCCCCTCCGCCGACTAACTATCGTAAAAATAAAAAAAATGTAACGTCACGACACACGCTAGTGTGTCGCCCGCCTAAATTAACGATAACATCCAGATAATATATATATATATATATATATGAGCGCGGTGACCACTAGACACGTTGTGCCTTTACAGCTAAGGTAGTTTGGCTGTAAGAGCTTGGCGAAAGAGCTTGTCGTTTGATATCACGACATTAACAAGTTTTGTTTTGGGTTAGATTGAGGCTTACGTAACTAAATACTATCTACTCCTAGTAAATGAGAGAGACCTGTACTATGAAAGAGTAAATATACTGAAAGTTGCAACATGTATATACAATTTCGCAACGTTTCGGGTCAGTATACGACCTTTTATCAAGCGCAACTACAATAAAAATGTAAACATTTCTGAGTAGAAACTCCAGTTTTTAAAAAAAAACACACACCGGAAACAAACACCAAACGAAACACAAGGCACCGGAAGGACCAAAGGCCGCTTTGAAAAGCGAGCATTAGAAAGATCAACATCTACCTGCCTAATGTATCTGTGGATGTACCACTTCCCCTAGTGGAAGAAATATTTTATTCCAAGTTTGTGTAAATTCGAAACGTTCTCCGCAGTTTGATGATTAATAGCCATTATGCGATTATGAACTGTGAGCCGCTGCGCTAGGATGCTGAAGGTTTCTGAATTAATTCGGGACCTGTAATTTTTTTTCTTGAACCAAGATATGAGTGTTTTGAAAGTCTGAGGAGTGCCCTGTCTCTATCTTGTGCTGCACTAAGGAGTGCCCTGTCTCTATCTTGTGCTGTACTAAGGATTGGGGGGGGGGGGATTGAGGCTAAGGATTGTACTGTCTCTATCTTGTGCTGCACTAGAGAATTAGTTTTGTCATTGTGCTTATGGTGGGATTTATGGGACCTGTAGTAGGCTATCAAAGTGGTTGAAGACAATGAACATTATTTTACTGATATAGTATTAGCAAATTGGGCCGCTTATTAATCAATTTTTCTAGTCTTGGCTGATGCAAATTAACTAAAAACGTCTTCGTCATTTAATAAATCTGCCACTGAAAACTCTGTTGACAAAATTGCCAGGTTTGATAATCACGCTTGTACAATTGAAGATCTCTGTGAAAAATTTTTCTTTAATTTCGGTTTTGGGTTATCTGAGCATTAAAAGAAAAAAACGAATAAGCACTAAACCAAGTTTAAGTACGTCGTCTATTATCTTTTTTCAACCGTCTACAATGCCATCTTTCGAAAAATATATTTGATGCGCTCGAAAAAAATCGGCGTTAGATTAGTTCGCTTGCTTCAGTTTGTTCGTGTAGACTTGTTATGGTATTGACGGGTGGCCACTATGGTTCCTTGACCTTTTGTGCTATATGCGCAATAAATCACTCATTCATTCATGGTTATTAATATAGTGTGTGCATGCTTCATGTTTGTGCCTCAAACAGAATTTGAGAGCATCTTGCAACAAATTTTAGTAACCTAATTAATTAAACGAAATAAACTGATACTAGGGGACAACCTACCTGAAAAATTAATAATTCTCTGATAAAATACTAACCAGGATTGTGAATTTAGTTGTGCTTACGTAATTACAGTAAAAAGGTGTTTTTTTTTTAGAAAATATAATAACATAATAATAGTAATGTTTTACCACAATGTTGTTAAAGCACAGAAACGGCTGCAGGGGGTTAACCACTAACACCTACCTAACATAAAACAACCAAGACTAAATAAGCCTGGTCAAAAAAGAAGGCAGGTGAGCTGAGAGAAGACCAATTAGTCTGGTTTCCTCAAAAATATATTTAAGGGAGTTTGTGTACAGCAACCTGGAAACCAGCAACTTTGCGAGCTAAAACAGCAACTTCAGAAGCTGAAACACTGAAACAGCCTCTTCAGAAGCTGAAACACTGAAATAGCTTCTTCAGAAGCTGAAACACTGAAACAGCATCTTCAGAAGCTGAAACACTGAAACAGCATTTTCAGAAGCTGAAACACTGAAACAGCATCTTCAGAAGCTCAAACACTGAAATAGCATCTTCAGAAGCTCAAACACTGAAATAGCATTTTCAGAAGCTGAAACACTGAAACAGCATTTTCAGAAGCTGAAACACTGAAACAGCATCTTCAGAAGCTCCAACACTGAAACAGCATCTTCAGAAGCTCAAACACTGAAATAGCATCTTCAGAAGAGAATTTCATGCTGGGATAACGTTCATGGCAAGAAGTTGAATATTCGAACGGAAGTAACTGCTTAGCTTAAGAGATTGTCCCCTAGTTGACGTTACAAGACTGTAGCCGAAAACGGGAAGGTCTGCTTTCAGAAAACCCCTAAGAATATTAAATGTTAGGATAAGGTCAGTAAGCGAACTGCGTAATTCGAGAGATGCGAGACCGACTTTAAATAAGCGTTAGCTTTACAGAAGATCACGCAAACCTGGGAGAGCCTTCATGGATTTCTGCTCAACCGATTCAATGAGGTCAAGGTCTTTGATAAGAGAAGGGGCCCAAACTGGGCTCGCATGCTCAAGTAACAGTCGTACAAAGCCCTTAATTGCTCAAACATTAATCCAAACATTTCCTGAGGTAAAACAACGGTTTACAATGGCAAGTCGTTGGTAGGCCTAAGCTGTAATTTTTTGGAAGTGCAAGAATGATTTCAGGTCGGTCGTAAACCAGACCACATGACACGGATCGCATTTACATCTGGCAAAGTTAATTATTAACAGAAAAGTAAGAAAAAGAAGAATTGTGCGTTGCAATGTGGAAAGTGTGGCATTTAGACTGGTAGGTTGGCATTTGCCTGATGTTTGCCCAGTCAAGAACGCAGCCAAATTTTCAGCAAATGGACAGCTAAATTTTCTGTGGCACGAAGAATAGCAGAGCCTAGCTTAAAATCGTCAGTAAACTTAGTTCATACACCGCTCGAAGATCACCACTTAATTCATTTAAATAGAATTACAAGCCAATTTTAAATTGGTTTTAAAAAGTGTTCTGAACTGAGAACGTGCACTTACACACTGCGCATCCAAGGTACCTTATATTTTAGAGCATATCGTAATTTGGCTCCTTTTACAAAGAATTAAAAAATATAAACAATAAACACTCACTAGAGAGCGGTATAAAGGAAGACCTCCACAGACACCAGTTTGGCGACAAGGTAAATTGTACCTCACATGCAGTGAGTTCTTATTGTTTCAAATTTGTTTTAATCCTTTGATAATAAGCCGAATGGTTACGTTATGCTCTGAAATATATGGTAACGTATGGTTTTATTCCTGTAAAGCGTAGTGCTGGAGTATACGTTATACCTTTTACAAGCATACCTTTTACGAGTCAAATATTATAAGTATCACGTTTCCTTCACACAAATAAATAAAGCAAAAAGGAATCAGTATCCGAAAAGACCATTTTCCAAGGCAATTTCAACTCACCCAAACACTTTTGTGTGACAGCCAAGAAATGATTTATGTGACAAGACTAGAGTTAGTCCCATACGAGACTCTCCAAAAGTTTCACTTTGTCGATAACAAACAAAGCCTAACGTACGTTCCAAAGTTAATCTTAGCCTATCAACAATGACGACAGCTGCGGTCTACGAGAGAAGCACACGATTTTCGTCTCCCGTTTCTGAGGCAGGAAGTTTTAACAAGGTATGCGCTCCCAACTTGAGCAAACAGGAGAAAATTGCAACTCTTAAAATTAGATTAGAGGGAATTCTCTGGAGGTTTCAGTGTAAGGATTTTTTTCTTACTGTAACCCGCTTGTGTGTGTGTGTGTGAAGATAAAATTGCCGTATTTTCCGGGCGGGGTGGGGTGATGAAAGAGCTTTTTTTTTTATTCTTTGTCTTTTTGTCCTTGAAGAATTTAAGAAGGGGTACCAGGTGTTTGTGTGTAGGCTAAAGAAAATTCCACGTTGCGAACCTTTAGAAAACCTTTTGTTGAACTAGAGGAAAATGCGAAAGAAGAAGAGAAAAACACCGCTCGTTCGGTCTTCGCTGATTTATACATCCGAGTTGAAGGTTGCGGACAAATATTTAGTTTACACGTTTTCACGGAACGGAAGAAAAAGAGGAATTGTTAAGTTTTGAAAAATAAAAAAAATTAATTCCTCTAGCTAGATTCCTGCATGTCACGTAGGCATGCTTGAGGTTGTCTAAGCAGTCACACTTTGGTAAATGTCAAATTTAACACACGGACACGCAAACTTGCAACTTAACTTACAAACTTGCAACTAAGCTTGCAGCAACTAAACTTGAAAACTTGGAACTAAACTTATAACTTAAGGTTGCTTCGTGAATGCATCGAACTTGCAACGAATGTTCAGTGTGGCAACTAAAGTTGGTGGACCAATTGTTGAATATTCATTCAGAATACGTTTCCAAAATGATAATCAATCAATCCTGCTCACTTCAGAAGTCAAAACGGTATTTTATGGTAAAAAAAATTTACTCCAAAAAAAAAAACCGGATTTACTGTGACATATGCTTCAGCCCGTTCATATGCTCCTTGTCATACGTCATTGGTGTCTCTGGCCATGTGCTAGTAGATTGTCACCATCCTAAAAGAGTTCGTCGCCATTTCCATCTTCCGCGAGATTTAGTGCCCAATTAGGTAATGAATATGTCCTCCTGTCTGCTGGATTTTAATTTTGCAGGAGGTACAGATATGTTTAACATCTATGTAATGTATGGCACAGCGGAAACCCGCACCACGGTAGTGAGACTGAGATTGGCACTAGTGACCAAGGTGACGATGTGCCATAAAGGCTCGATCGTCCCCCACCCACTTGACCCCATGGTGAGTATTAAATTCTTTCTTGGCTGCTTGAAGATTTGGTGGTGTGGAACAGGGTAGACTTGAGGCTTAGTACTGCGTCGATAGTTAGGTCATTAGCGTTAATCTAACGCACGCTGCAGTGGTCCAGGATAAGATGACGTCAGCTGCACTTCACATTACAGATACGTTAAGGAAAACCCAAATCTATATCTTAAACATCTCTACCTCTCTTAAAAATTAAAAATCCCTGACAGAAGGACAGACTCATCACTCAATTGAAGTACAAAGTCTCGTTGAAGATGGAAACGGCGACGAACACCATTGAGATGGTGTCATTTAACACCATCAAATGGCGTCATTCCACAACCACATGATGGACCATAAGTGGCCAGTTACAATAATAGTATTAAGGAGGGAATTCCCCCTCAAAAGGAAACAATGTGACTAACAATGTGACCAGTATGTTAATGCGCCAACACCACCTTTTCTCAGCTAGTGCAGCGACAAGATGAGTGCCAAACCTGGACAGTGCCTTTCATAGCTCGCAACTTATTGCCGTTTTGCCCCACAAGGCTTGCCAAACAGCATGCAACCTCAGACATAGAGGGTTAAAGGGAACAAGGCTGAGATACTTTTGAAATTTCGCAGCTGCGTCAGCATGTTCATTCCAGCTATCTCAACAAGGCCCGTGATCCAGCAGAAAACCACAATCTTCCGCTGTCCAGGTAAGTGGGAAAGCATAGTTTGGATTCGCTGTGTCATGGGGTTCCGAGGACTGTCAAGGACTCCAGGGCACTGATGCAATCACTTTAGATGATAAAATGACAGGTTCGGGAGGGCGTTAGTTTTATAAACACTAGGCCATACAAATTTAACAGTGCAGTACTTTTTTGGGGGGGGGCCGGGGCCCCCCCAGGGATTTACGCTCAATGGCACGTCAGCTCGGCCAATGGCGCAACCTTAGTCACCATGCAGTATTCCAAGTTACCAGTGCGTCACACATTACAGAGGCATTTAACAAAACCTAAATACATCAGCACCTTCAGCAAAAATTTTAAAATCCTGGACAGGAGGACAGACTTATCGCCCAATTGATAGAGACAATCAATAAGCAAGTGATGGACTGGGAGCGGCCGTCAACACCAATGACATTCATGCGGGATAACTCCCCCTTGAAAGGAAGCAATTAGTAAGGGTGTTGTGTGAAATACACAAACAAGCTAATACCACCTCTTCCCGGCGACTACGGCGATAAGCCAAGTAAACCAAGTGACAGTTTAACAGTTTAGAACTTAACAACAGTGAAATCTACTCTACCACTCGCTGTAATCTCAGCTTTAACAGCTCTGTTTTTTCCTCTCTTAAAAATTTCCTACTTTATTTTATTTTTCCTCATATAAAAGCTGGTGCCTTTTAAGCCGCACCATCCCTACTCTCCCGAAAAGTTAACGAGCTGTAATTATCGCTCCGATAATCTCCGCGACTCACTCTCTGACTGAAGCCCATCAGAAAATCCCAACCTTCCCTGAAGACGGAAGAAACGTCTAAGTGCAAGCTTGCTAGCTCTCTACTCTTTGGATGGGTTTAGCTCGGTGCGGGTGCATAGACAGAGAGACAGGCGGAGGACGAGAGCGTTTTCGCACTCCCAGCATCTGACATCCGATAGACCTCTGTCTCAAACTCAATTAAGATCGCACGCAGGGGGTCAGGCTCTGATGCCTTTCACTTTTTTTTTACTTTCCTTTCTTTTTTTCCTCGTTCGACGTCGTCGTCGTTGACTCGTGATGTTGCTATTTCTCCCCCTCTTCTTCTCTACTCCGCTGTCTGACGTTTCATTAAAAGCAGTTTAACGATTCGAACCGACTCTCGAATGTTTCTGTGACGCGGCATAAGGGAGGTGACAAATGAGAGGAAATCCAGGGCCTTATCTTTTACTGATAACTGACTGAGGGAAAGGTTGGTTGAATAGAGAGAAAGGAGAGATATAGAAGTGTAGCAGGGAAGAGTTCAAGGAGAGAAACGGATGAAGGACGAAGAAGAGCAGAGCACTATGAGGTTGGCTGAGCAGAGAGCGGAATGATATGGATGAAGGAAGAAGAGTTACTCGAGGTGCTGAATAGTTAGAGTAAAGACGTAGAAGTGTAGATTAGAAGAGTTCAAGAAGAGAAACGGATGAAGGACGAATAAGAGCAGAGCACTATATGAGGTTGGCTGAGCAGAGAGAGGAAAGATATGGATAAAGGAAGAAGAGCTATTCGAAGTGCTGAATAGTTAGAGTATAGACGTAGAAGTGTAGTAGAGAAGAGTTCAAAGAGAGACACGATGATGGACGAAGAAGAGCAGAGGACTTTATAAGGTTGGCTGAACATAGTAAGGAGAGATACGGATGAAGGAAGACGAAAAGAGCTATACTAGAGGCTGAATAGTTAGAGTATAGATATAGAAGTGCAGTAGAGAAAAGTTCAAAGAGAGAAACAGATGAAGGACGAAGAAGCGTACTATGGTTGACTGAACAAGGCGAGATATAGAAGTTTAGCAGTTCAAGGAAAAAACCAGATAAGAGAAGAAGAAGAGCACTGTAGGAGACTAATTAGGGAATCGGATGTAAAAACTGAAGGGAAAAAACGAAAAAAATTAAATGAAAAAAGTAAAGCCGAGGTGCAACAAGAAGAGAAAATACTAAAGTTCATCATGTATAAAGAGGGATTAAATTATAGTTTAGACACATACAAAAAAAAACAATCAAAAACAGCAGATCATATGTGAAAGATGGCTTAGTCATGAAGAAACGTATAGGTGAGGAACTGAATGAGCAACGGAGAAAGTGAATGAAGAAGTAGTAACTAAAGTGTGGTAAGAGTGCAGAAAACATGGAGGAGAATTTTATCCCGGACTCAGTATTTTACTTTTCTCTCTCCTACTGCTGCTGTGATTGTAGGGAGAGAAACTACGAGAAGAGAAACTACGAGAAGAGAGCAAAGAGTTAGAAATCCAAAGGAATTAATTAATTGAGGAGAAGAGGACAAAATAGTGAGTACTGCAAAAAAATTAGTTGAAAGTTGGACGAGTAAAGAGACATGAGAGAGGGGGGGGATTGAGGCTTAATGGCGCGTCGGCAACTTGGTCATTAGCGCCAACCTCAGTCACGGTGCAGTGGTCCGGGTTGCCACTGCACCACACATTACAGAGATGTTTTTCAAACCCCCAATCTAAATCTTGTCATACATCTGTACCTCCTGCAAAAATTGAAAAACACCGGACAGGAGGACAGACTTATCGCCCAACTTACGCGCAATGAGAGATGGAAGATGCCAATTGGCAAACAGATGGAAAGGACAGTTAAAGAATAACAGATAGAAAGGACAGTAAAGGCGTAATACATGGAAAGGACAGTAAAGGAGTAACAGATGGAAAGTGCAGTAAAGGAGTAACAGATGGAAAGGGCAGTAAAGGAGTAACAGATGGAAAG